>PVJO010001612.1:0-167047 GCA_004026905.1 Hystrix cristata
GATTGCATTCATAAGGGTTCCACTTGCGTAATCAAAGCTAATGCCGTCACACTGGGGATTAGGTTTTTGGAGGTAGAGGCACAAACATTCAGTCTGTGGCAGTGAGAATAATTTAGTAGCAGCAGTATAGAAATGAAAGATAAGTTCAATAAGTTCTAAAAATCTAGAATTTAGGTCCTCAGTTGTCTGTCTAAGAAATTTAAAAAACTCTGTGTGTGTGTGTGTGTGTGTATCCTAAACTTTACCAATTTAATCATTTTTAAGTAAGTTCTATGGCATCAGATACATTCCAGTTTTGCTGGCTGCAAACTGTAAGCAGCATCCATTTCCAGAATTTCCAAGGATGAGATTAAAGGGATATGGAAGGATTTACAGCAGGAAGCTAGACTAAAGCAGGTAGAAGAATAAATCTGGGAAGAAAATGTAGAGTGACAGTAGAGAAAGAATAGGAGACAGAACACAATTTGAAGGATCCTTGAGTGGTGCAAGTACGGGGTGGTAAATGCATTGACTTGGGAAGTGTCAAGGAGGACGGACAGAAAGAGGCCGGGGTCTCAATAGACAAAGAGTGGGGAGAAGTGTGGCTGGGATCTCAGGCTCGATGAGACATGCTGAAAGAGGAAACAACTAAGCAAAAGGCTCCCTTGGCACAGGAACAGCAGAGCTATAGGTCAAAGGCAGAGTACTGCAAACAGCCCGTACTAGTAAAACCAATTCCTAAATTTTCAGGAATATGATGAGCCTATTGTTAAATATAGCTTTACTTAAAATTTAAACTTCTAATTAAATGATATTATAAACAAAGGTCAAAAAGACTCAACACTTGTTAGCTTCTAAGTATTCTTGGAAATTATTTAAATGTGTTCTATCTGTGCAGTAAGATACTATATAACGATGCACTACTGCTCATATCTTCTCAACTCCACAATTGCCTGACCTCTTAGTACCCTGGAACTGGCCATGGTGGGAGTATTTACACCAGGAAATTGACAAAGCCTAAAGATTGGGCTTGTAAAACAGTTCATAATGTGGATTACACTTAAAAAAATGTGTCGCATTGGTAGCCATTCTGCTAGAACTATATGTTAAGTCCGGTTGAATGGCTCCAAATATAAAAGTTCAACAGCTTTCCGTGACAAGTAAAGGGTGGTGTGTGTTTTATTACTCGTGAGTTACGAGGAGCATATCCTTTGTATCAATAAAAATGTATTAAAAACTTACATTTGTTTCTATGCATAAACCTTCTTGGAGGGTTATTTACTGAACACTTACCAGCACACTCTGACCATACTCTTGAGATGGAGATTTATTACATGAGTTTTTTTTTCATCATGTCCACCTTAAATCTGTCTTTCTGAAAGACAAATGACTTGTTTCCCTGTCCAGATGGAAAACCGAACCCATCTTCTACCTAGCAAACACTGCAATGTTTTTTTCCAGACAAGCCAAAGGTATTCTTGTGTCTTATTTTCATACTGAATCACCAGGAGTAGTTAGCAATTTTTTTTTTTTTACCAGCATCGTGTGTCAGGTACTACAGAGTGTGCTTTATTCACATTTCAATCTTCACTAACCTCTGTGAAGTAGATCCTAGTGTTAGAATTTACTTTCTAGGTGGAAAGACTGAGGCTGAGTAATTAGTAAGTGGTGAAGAGGGAGTTTGAATGCTGACATTTCTAATTCCTTCTGACCTCTTCATTCTGACACCATCTCTCCTCTATGATCTCCAATAGTTTATTTGGTGATAAAACTGAACTGGATGAGAATCAAATCAAATTTCTCCATAAGGTCGTCACTAAACCTAACCATTGAATTTGATCGGGTTCTCAGCCAACTCAGTTTGTGACCAGAATCATGCAAAGAATTTGTGAACTGAAGTACCACTGTATATAACGCATAACCAAGGATGTACTCCTATAATGCCATTCTTTTTTTTCTGCAGAGAGTAGGAGGGACACTGTAAACAAGAGAATCCACTGTCTAAAAATCCACATGGCTGGAATCACATAAATATAGAACCAATACTGTCCTTGAGCAGCCTACAGCTCCAAACAAGGAGAGTAAGTTCTGTTGTGTGCAAGCACAAGTAATATCACCAGCAATGGTGTTTTCCTACTCACTACTGTTCTCTCAGTGCAGGGCACAGAGTAAGTGCTCTGAGTGTGCGATGGCCTTTGCCTTTCCCACCCCTCCTCCAGAAAGGAGATGATTGTTTTGCTCTTGAGAAACTTGAGGTAGAGAAAGAGCGGAGGCCACTCGCCTAGTGTTATGGTGATGGCACAAGGCCCGGCTAGGGCTAACTCTCAAGTCTCGCCCGTCTGCCCCTCCTGCCTTAGTGCAGGTAGGTGGTGGTGGCAGTGATGGTGGTAGTGGTGGTGGTGATTTCTTCTCCCTTCCAGAGCCTCAGTCTCCCCCACTGTGCATAGAACCAACTTAGTAGGGTCTTGTGACGGTGGGAAAGAATGTGAATGGAGCGCTTAGACCAGACCTGGCAGATAGCTAATAGCGGGTGATTAGTAACTGATTTGCGTAACAATTCTGTTCTGCAGTGGTGCCTGGTCTTTGGTAAGCAAATTGTACACTTGAAGAAAGAGAATGATGGTGGATTCATTGATTTATTCCTGTGTTCATCCATTCAACAAACATTTTTTAAGCATCTACTCTGGTGAGAGACATTTTCTCTGGTGCTTTATGTGTTGCTTTAAAAAAAAAATAAGCAAAAAACCCTGAGATCCTCACTGTGCAATAGGCGTGGTGTCCAAGGTATGCTTTTGCCCTTCAGCAACTCAACTTTTCATGTTGTCTTCTGTATTTCAGACACTGGATTAGACTCAAGGACTGGCTGAAGTGCTCCCTGCCATGCTAGGGACAAGGTGCTCATGTTCTCACTGAGAGTCAGCATGAAACCTTGTAAGAAGCATGAACAGAATGTTCAGAGGAAGAAAGATTTAGTATAAGACTTCACCCTGCAGAAAACTTTTGAGGGTACTGAGAGAGGAAGGGAGAAAAGGCAGGACCAGGAAGTAGTGAGAAACCAGCAGGGTTGAAGTATCAGTTGTAAGGCAGCTTGAGGATGGAGTGTCCATTTACCCTTTGGAATACAGTTTTCCTGTTGGCATGGCAACTGCTGCAAAATGAATTCAAGGTGATACTTCAAATGATGCCTCTGAGACTGTCCAGGAGTCATTTAAATTGCTGGTTTGTTATGTATGAGAATTTGCCTAACCTCCAACCTGCAATTGCAGCTTGGTGATCTCTTGTTTATCATGCTGATGTGGTTTCTCGGGTCATTATCTTCCTTAAACCGTTTTTTTCTTTTTATTTTGCTCATCTAGAAAACATACCCAGAAATGTGTTGATTTTCTCAGGTTCCCTTGAGATCCCCAGGCCTTCTGTCTCTTCTTTGGATGGAAATAGTGCCCAGGCAGTTCGCGGCTCCTCTCACCCTGGGTCCCTGCACTGAGCTGTGGAGGGCGTGGGGCACAGCATGCTCATCCTGTCTCGCTCCCCTCTCCCCTGTGGGATTTGAGAAATCCAGGCCCTTCATGGGGCGCAGTAGCGCCAACTATATTGTTCCTTCTAGGTTGAGGGTGAGAATGTCGATGTTGACACTATGAAAGTCTTCTAGACACAAGACCATCCTACAAATCAGTGTCTCACATCTGCTTTCCTCCACTGACTCTTGAGGCAAAATGAAAAGGAATTATGAAAAACAAATAAATGATTTAGGGTGCCTTTTCCCATTTGGGGTGGGTGCTGAAACCAACAAACAAAAGTCTTGGTTTCTTAGATCAGTGGTAGATTTGCCAAAGCAAAACAAATGCCTTGCTCACTTCCTCTTGCTGCTGCTTTTAAGCATTCAGGCATGTGTGTGTGTGTGTGTGTGTGTGTGTGTGTGTGTGTGTGTAAAAGTGAAAGAGTGAAAGACACAGAAAGAGATGGGGACAGACAGATGGGGAGCCAGAAGACTAGAAGGAGCGAGGTTGGCATCAGCTTGTGCAGGGAGAGTTGATCGGTTTATCTTTCTAGGGAAGATGAATATAGCATCTTTAGATCCTTAGGCAGGAAAAGACCTTCTCATATATGGACTCTTGAGGGATTTAGCTCACACTCTTCTCTACTTGCCTTCTCACTATCTTTTTGAACTTGGTAAGTAATTTCTTAAGCCAGTCATTCCTCTGGCTCTTAGAAAACAGACAGAGAACTTAGTTGCTTCCATGTTGAGATTTGTAAAATTTACAAGCTAGCTCCACAAGGTTTGCAGTTTAATGATGAATCTTCGTCAGGTTTGGTGATACTGATGAGCAGGTGACACAACAGATACTTCTTTGGCCTTTACTGTTGGGACACTATTCTGAGAGGTCTCCTTGCATTATTTCAGGTAATCCTCCCAGTGACTGACCTATCAAGGTAGTATTATTAATGTCATTATTATGTCACCTCATCTTTTTGAGGATGAGGAACTGGTATCTGTCCAGTAAGCAATATGACCCGGTCCTCAAAGCTTGTAAGCCTGAAAGCTGGAATCTGAATTCTTATAGTTCAACTATAAACCAAGTCTTCTCAAATAGGGAAAATTTTGCCCTTACTCCATGGTCATTTGTCCATTTTTGGAGAAACTTTTAATTGTCATTAGTTGTTAGGAGGGGGCTGTGATTGGCATGTAGTGGATAGAAATGAAGGATTATCAACAAAGAATTATCAACCCAAAATGTTGTTAGTGCCAAGGCTGAGAAACTCTGCCCTGGTTGTGTTATTTCTTAAGATCCTGGTGCCCAGCAGGAAGAATGTGTATGGGACTGAGTGGGAGAGTCAGAGAGACTGCCATTTAGCTAGGATAATGGAAATAAGCAGGTTTAGTCATGGGTATCCATGAGCACAGACTCACTTCAGGAAGAATAGGGCACAGGGCACCTAGTAGCTCTGTTTGTTTATCCTTTAGGGGGACAGGGGCTAATAATCAGAAGTAAAACTTGAGAACAAATGATGAATCTGTGAAGAGTGATCCCCAATTGGCCAGCTGAGCTATTCCAGTTCTGTGTTTTCTGGTGTGAAGAAAAGTTCTCCCAAAAGACCTTTCACTTGGCTTCTGCTTGGAATTGGCAGGGAGCTCTCAGCATTTTGCCTGAACCATTGCTACACCCAGGTTTAAAACCACACGGAAGGTCTTTTTGGGCAAAGTTACATTCACTCCCCCGGTTCTCACTAGTCCCCTGGAACCCTCCTTGTGACAACTTCTCTTAAGTGTGGTCGTTAACATATATTGTCCATGATTTATGGAAAATATCCACAGCAGAATGGTAACCTTTGAAAAAATTGTGGTGGATCATGTAAAGTGCATTTGAAGGGGAGATTTTTAAAAAATTGCCATCAACACAGTTTAATTTCCATGTTCCAGGAGTGAGGTCCTCTGCTCAAGGACTCAATCCACCAACTCAGAGGGATCTGTTTCAGCATTACCTCCAAGTTTGCTGGATTCAACCCACATCACCACTGCCCTGTTAGTCGCGTGCGATCCTCTGACCAACAGACTGAACGTTACCCGGTGTCACTGAAAACACATCATCTTAGGGCCTGCCCGGGTCTACTGAGTCAGAATTTGTATTTCAAAAAGGTCTCCAAGTTACTGACCTTCATATATAGAGTTTTTCTTTTTATTCTGAAAAATGTTCTAAGAATTGGGATCCAAATCAGATTCCCAGCTAGATGGTAGAAGTGATGACAGACAGAGCACTTTCTCAGCTCCAAAATGCTCTGATAGCTCAGATTCATGTATCCAAATAGTCACGTGTTTCTTAACATTAGGGATAAATTCTGAGAAATGGTCCCTTAGTTCATTTTATCATTGCACAATTAATATAGATTGTAGTTAAACCAACCCAGATGGTGCAGGTCAACCACTCAAGGAGGCCTCTTGAAGCAAGGAACACACCTGGTAACCACAAGATGTATGAGGTTGCTGCTGGTGTTACACAGCGTACTGCTTTATAGTAAGTATTGGTTTTTAAATATGAGTAGGAGGAGTACCTACCATCTTAGTTACTTTTCTTGTTACTGAGACAAAACACTCAACACCTAAGTTAAAGGAGAAAAGTTTTATTTTGGTTTATAGTTTATAGAGATTTCAGTCCAAAATCAGCTGACTCCAAGGCAGGGTGGCATGGCAGAGGGCATCGCAGAGGAGAAGCAGTTTATGGCAGGCAGAAGGCAGCAAAAACACCAAACAGCAAGTGCCAACAGCAGCCCTTTTTTGTCCCTTATAGTCTATCCAGGCTATATGCCCTTTGGGTGGGTAGCACTCACACCCAGGTTGGCCCTTTCCATTATCCACACCCAGAACTATGCCAAACCAGTCAGTAAAGTAATTTAGTAATCACACACCCTTAATGCCAGTGTCACATACTCTAGATCCAGCCACCTCCGACAAGCTCTACCTATGACATGAGGCTTTGGGGGAACATCTAGACCCCAGCTATAATAAGTACTATATTCTAAAATAATTATTAAAGTATAGTATAGTAAATATACAGTCTTTTATTATCATTATCAAGTATTAGGTGCCATGTGTAATTATTATGTGCTGTATTTTCATATGTCTGACAAAGCAGCAGGTCTGTTTTCACCAGTATCACTAGATTAGATGTTCCCACAAATTGAATTCAGAGTCGTTGCACTGAACTACATCCCCAGGCCTTTTTATTTTTCATTTTGAGGCCAGGTGTCAGTAAGTCACTAAGCTGCCTAGGCTGGGCTTGAGCTTATCCTCCTGATGATTGGGATTTTTGAGCTGCTTTAGAATTGTTTGAGACCAGTGTTGTATATGTGGCCTGTTGTTGACTGAAATGTTGCTGTGTAGTACCTGACAGTAGTTCCCAAACAATCTTAGCAATACAACTAGACAGAACTTTTAGAGCTCCTCCACCAGCGATATTTCATACACATTCTGTTGACCACTTGGCTCTTTGCGTGACTCTCCCCTCCCACCACGAAGAAATAGTTCTTGCTAACAGCCACTCATTTTTGGCTGACAGGTTGTCACTTATTTGATCTGACTTCTGTCACTCAGCAGTTTCTTAGTCCAATTGCCATGTCTCATGAGGGATATGAGTTAATCTATTTTCCAGTCCTCAGACAGCTTCTATGGGCCTGACATCTCAACATTATCTTAAAAGTAGTCCCAATTCTTTAGGTGGAAGCCCACTCAAATACCACATTCCAGGGTTCCCAAACGCCTGTGTCCATTCATCTGAACCTGTGCACATGTTTTAATACCACTCTTGTGTTAGGCTTGTCCTCGTCCTGGAATTTAGCTGGAAGATGTAGGGCGTGTCAGTACCAGCCAAGCAGATGACGTTGTTACACAGATCTCACCTAAGACAGCTGCTGCCGTGGTGAAACCATGGGCTGTCAAAGAGGTGTTGAGTTGTACTGAAGATAGGGGTCACAAGCACATGTCCATGGGCCCACAAGCAGAAGGGTTGGGACCCATTACACCAGGCCTGGCAAGCTGTGGGCACCGGGGACAAGATGGACTTGAGCATGTAGCAGCCATTGCAGCCGATTGTTCTGAGGAAGAAGGGCAGGTGTAAGGCTTTTCTGTGATTGGATCTGTGTCAAGAGCAGCACAAATCTGGCTTAATACATCTTCCTGTTTTTTAAATGTTGTTATAACGGATTTACTTTTATTTTTCCAAAAACAATGGGCGGACAGAAGAAAACGCATCTGCAACAATTCCCAGACTCTGGCTCTCTGGTAGGAAACGACCAGTCTACATGTCTCTGATAGCTTCCTTTGTAGCCTTGGCACTTCATGTTCCTCAACGTTCACTTCTTCCATGGCAGAAATGCACAAAATCACCAAATGCCATACATGGTCTCTTCATAGTGTAACTATGTTAGTTGATTTCCTGTTGCTAGTATCACACACACAGTATCAGATTCTGGGTATGTTATTAAAAAAAAAAAAGGTTATGAGTCTAGAAGTCCATTGTCAAAGGGCTGCACTTAGTGATGATCTCCTTTGTGGCAGAATCCCAGAGCCATTCAAGGAACCATAAAGTGGGAAAGAGGGCAGATGTGCGAGTGTTCTGCATTTTCTATCTCTTGAATCCCCCCCATATTCCATTACAGAGACCCCACCCTAATGACCTTATCTAATCCTGATGACCTTCCACAGGCTCTTCCTTTAAATACGATAGATGAAGTAAACTTTCAGTCTCTAAAAGTCACAATGGCGATTAGATTTCACCATGAGTTTTTGGAGGGGACAATCCACACTGAAACTATACTAATAGCCAAATCCCAAGTCTTGTCTGAACTCTAGGAATCTACCTTTTGGCATAATCCTCAGAGGATTCTGAGGATGTAGAAGTATAATCTTAAATCAGGTGATATGCAAGATTAAAAAGAGATGGTCAAACAAGACCTCATTTTAAGGACGTAGAATCCCCTGGAGGAAATAAGATGATTACACATGAAACAGTTAATTTAAAAGTCAGCACTCTGGGACTGTGTGAAGAATAAGGCCTAGGACTGGAGGTCACTCAGATCAGTAGCCTTGAGCCCTAGGCAATGGCCAAAACCCTGGAATTCAGAAGGAAGCTAATTCTTTAATGTGGTGGCCAGCATTGGAGACTAGTCTTATAAGAACTGCATTTCTAAGCACAGGTACACATGGAGTTGGAGGGGTGAAACTCAAGTGCCTCAGAGGCTGGGCTAGTATGTGAAGGAGTGAAGTAAACTAGTGTGAGAGGTAGGGGAGTGGGGTAGGCTGTCGTAAACCAGAATGCTCATGGTCTTGCTAGCAGGGGCATTTAATTCTCTGGGAAAAAAAAAAAGTAACTAGAGGTTAAGATTTGGCATATTTAACAAAACATAGCTGTGGATTGCTAACTTGCCACTACAGGTTAGGATTCCTCCCTGTGGAGATGTGAGACCAGGGCCATTAGAGGGAAGAAGCATCCGAGGAGGAGGGAATAGCACATGCTAAGGCATGAGAGGCCATCCATGTCCAGCTTGCAATGTACTGGCCTCCATCTGGAAATGAGGGCTCAATGTTAGTCATTCAATCCAGAAATACTTTGAGAATCGATAGTGTGCAAGATGCTGGACATACAGTTATGATAACCTCTCAGGAGTGAAGCAAAGAAGAAAAGAGGCAATCATACTGCAAATGATCAGTGTGGGGACCTAGTGGGAGCCGACGGGGAGAGGGTCCCCGCGCAGGGACTGTAGAGGAGGAATGAGGCCCTGGGTTCTGGGTGTTCCAAGGGTTTTGAGGGTTTTGGGTGTTCCAAAAAGTTGCCAATTGGTTTGGCAGATGGAGGACAGGAATAGTGCCCATTCTGGAATTTGCATATTTAATCTGCTCTGATACTTGCTAGCGTCATAAATGTAGGCAAATTTCCTTACCTCCTAGTTCTTCGGTTTCCTCATCTATAAAATGGAAAATGGAAATATAATAGTATCCTTATTCACAAGATTGGCCTGAGAAATCAAAACGTTAGTGCGTGTGAATGCTAAAACGAGTGTCTCAGACACAGTTACATGCTCAATAAATCTAAGCTCTTATTTAGGACACAACCAGCTCTCTATTTGGCTGGAACAATGAACGGTTTCTGAATGCCTAAATTTCCTAGTTACACAATTTCCTAGTTTCCTATCCCTTATTTGGTAATTTCTGCTTTGCATATTAAAGTCATCTAGTGTATCATCTTATTCTATATCATAAAGCCTCAAAAGTAGGATAGACATAAACTTAGAAAAAATAAACATGTTTAGCTTTGTGATAAACAAAACAAAGTTCACTGCTGCTTGCCGGAACCATATCAAGTCACGAATGTGATGAACAAAGACGCTTTCTTCAGGACAGGAGCTGCAGCGAGGCGGGGTGTGCAGGGGCTCAGGGTTCCCCCCCCACAGTTTTGGTTTTGGAAACAGGAGAATTACCCTAGAACTGCGGTGAAGAAAGAACCCCTAGGCAGGCAGAAATGCTTGGCCATCCCCCTGAGGAATGAGAACACTTTGCCTCCGAGCTCACAGTGCACATTTGCTGCTCTGTAGATGTGTCCCATTTGGACCAACTTCTGTTCTTGGCTGTTTGAATATATCCTGGCAGCTCAGAGGTGTAATTTCTCCAAATGCCGCATTCGTGCTGAGCCCGCGGGATGAACTGTGCAATTTCAGGTGAGCGCTACTTTACATGCTAGCAGAGCTTACGGTTTCCTTCCTCCTGCTTTCCCTGCAGACCCCACCCATCTAGAAGACTGAGGGCCTGAGAGGATGCCAAGGCTGGGAGTGCAGAGGGGGTTGCTGGTGTGGAGAAAGGAGGGCGGGAAGAGAGGGGTGTGGCACAGTACTGCTGCCCAGAGCACGACTTCAAGAATTGGGATCAGTTTTAATTTCCCAAGGTTTCATCTACTCATACATTCACTTGTAAAATATAAGTGTCACTTCTTCCATGTGCCCAATATAGTCAGGAAGCGGGAGAAAGGTCTGGGAGGGGGACAAACGTCAGAACAGGTTAGGAGGGCAAGTCTGCTTTATTAGAGCATCTGTATGGGGGCAGGGTTGCTCCAGCCAAGGGTGTCAGGACCATCTTCTCGAGAGGGTCTTTGAGATTCAGCAGTAGTGTGAAAGCAAGAAGGGGCTAATTTAATGAGGATGAGAAGGGGATGGGAAGGGAGGATGATGAGGATGAGAAGGCTCCAATTGGAAGGAGAGGGAGCAGCCCATGAGACAGGAAGGTGCCTGAATTCATGCAGGACCGAAAGACAGCCAGTCTTCCCCTTCTTGGTCACTGACTGCTCACCCTGAGCCCGGCCTGGCTTTGAGCTCTATCAGTCCACAACAGGATCTGATAAGCCTGCCAGGATCCCAGATTTTTACGGGAGGGAACAGATTTTAAGAGGTTAAGTAATTTATCCATGGCCACACAACTCGTGAATGGCATAGAGATTCAAATTCAGGTTTTGGTGATTCCAAAGTAGGATTTCTAAACTGCCAATTTGTATAGTTTTCTTTGAAATACCTCATAATACATAGAGACTCCCACACCCCATGGACATTTCTGTCCCAGTTTTAGCATAAAGGATAATGCAAGTAGACCTGTTTTCTACAGAATAAACAGAAAGTGAAGAGAACAGAAATAGTAATGATAATGATTTACAATAGGCAAAACATAATAGCAACCCAAGTATCCATCAATGGATGACTAGAAAATGGATGAATGTAGTACATACATACAACGGAATATTGTTCAACTTTAAAAATGAAGGACATTCTGACACACTACTATATGAATGAACCGTGAGAACATCATGGAAAATGAAATAACTCGGTCACAAAAAAGGCAAATACTACATAATTCCAGTTGTATGAGGAACCTGGAGTGGTCAAATTCATAAGACAGATGGATGCCAAGGTCTCTGCAATTTGTCTTAAGCCATGTGTATGTACTGATGGTGTAATACTTTGTGTGAATTACCTCACATTCATCTCAGTACCTGTGAGGTAGGCATTATTTTTGTCCCATTTTACAGAGAGAGGAAAATGAGTTTCAGAGAGGTGAAGTGGCCCCAAAGAAGCGGTGGATACTGGCTTGGGTCCTGGGTCTCTCTGACAGCACAGTCCATGCTGTAAAGCACTAGCTGCTCCGACCTCCTCTCTCACCCTCAACAGAAGGTCAGATAAGGCCCCAAACACAGCCTTGCTCTTTTCAAGGCATAAGAACAGACCGTGTGATAGTGTCCATGACCAAGCTGAGAGTCAGCCAGAGTTAACTTTTCATTCTTCTACCTCCAATAGCTTCTCTTCCCTGAAGTCACCACATGTACACTACCACATTGTCTCCACAGCCTGTACTTAGCAAACTTTGTGCCTCTCGTGCCCCCTTCCTTAGGTTTCTCTGTGCCCTAGGTCTCCAGACTGGCTTGTGTGAGCCCAAGCATTAGAAGTATTCTTGCAAACAATCCCACCAGCCCTGGTTCTGTGAAGCCAGGATGCCCGGCCTCCACCCTGCCTTAGACACAAGAGCTTGGCCTCTGACTGATCTCAGTCTGGCCATCTGGCCCTACGCTGGATCTCAGCGAAGGATTTTATAAAGCAAATAACAAATGAGTTTAAAAACTATTGGCCTAATTTAACCCTCAATTCAGTCATTTAAAAATATTTCTCAGTACTGTACCTGTTCTGTACTTGGCATTTTTCTTGATATTAGGGGAAGAATTGTTAAAGGCAGGAAAAGTCTTTGTTCTCATGGTGGAATTACTCCAATGGACAGAGAAGATTTAACTAACACATTGATAGAGAAATAAATGAAAACAGTAACAGTAAGTGTTAAACGGAGTTACACTCAGCGATGTATCTTGCCTTGTGCAGCTGAATGGCAAATGGCAGCCTCCACAACCACACAGTAGTCACTTTCATCCAGCGCTACTCTCCAGGGGTTCAAATAACTTTTGTTTTACCCTATTGTAATTGTTCCATTTTGTTATTATTGTTAGTCTCTTATTGTGTCTAATTACAAATGGAACTTTATTATAAGTGTGTACAGATAGGAAGAAACATAGTCTATACAGACTTTGGTGCCAGCTGTGGTTGTAGGCATCCATTCATATACATTCAGTCATGTACATATGCCTATAATATTATATATGTATAATATCAGGTATACATGTGTACCTAATCCAGGCACACTGAATATTACCTGGCAAAAAGATGTGACTAAGATGGAGAGGCAGTATATGTCCTGAACTATCCAGGTGGGCTCTAATGCCGTCACATGCATTCTTTTAAGAGAGGACTGAGTTTGGGATAGAATAGAGGACATCAACGTGAGGACAGAAGTGGAGAGTGGAGTGAAGCAGCCAGGAGCCCCTGAAGCTGAAATGGACAAGGGAAAGTTCTCTCTGGAGCCCTGAGAGGGAGTGTGGCCCCTGAACTGTGAAGAAATGTCTCCACTGCTTGAAGCCTCCCACTTAGTGGTAATTTGTTATAGCCCAATTGTAGGAAACCTGCCTCAGACCAGGTGACACTGACACTGGCATGAATGATGAGCAGCAGCATCCCTGTGAAGATGCAAGAGAGATCACTCCAGGCAGAGGGGACAGCCAGTGCCAAAGCCCTAATGCAAGATGGGGGCTGGCTTCTCCACGGCACAGCAGGAGGGTCTGTGTGCTACAAATACCGTGTGAGGGGAGATGTATGTGAAGTTTGCCTACCAGGCAAGGAGTTTAAGTATGAATGGGAACCACTCCAGGCTTCATAGAAGAGGTGAGTGTGTTCACTTTGCAGTTTACAAAGAGCACTCTGTTGCTGTGTGGAGACTGGACTGATAAGGGCAAGAGTTTTAATAGGGAAACCAGTCAGGATGCTATTACAGAATCCATATCACAGTGTTCCTGATAGAGATTGAAGCAAACATTGATGAGAAGGGAAAGAGATAGTAGATGAATTTGAAATAGGTCATGGAATAAAGGGCCAGTGGAAATTGTTTCTGGATTAAATGTGGTGGTTGAAGGAAAGCAGGAGAAGAATTGTTTTGCACAAGTAGAATGATAATGGTGCTGTTTGCTGAAATGGGAGAGGAATGAGCTGGGAAGGAAAACTAAGAGGTCTTCCCTTAATAATACAAGGTGAGTATTGCTTAGTTGAAATGCCCGAGAGCACAAATGTTTTGGATTAGGGAATATTTGCATGTATATAATAAGATATTTTAGGGATGGGCACCCAGTCTACACATAAAATTCCGATGTTTCATAAACATGTTATACACACAACCTAAAGTAATTTTATACACCATTTTAAAATAGTTTTGTGCATTAAACTGTGTTTCATGGTGTGAATCATATTAAAACTCCAAAAATTTTGGATTTTGGAGCTGTTTAGATTTCAGATTTCCAGATTAGAGATGCTCCATCTGAAAATTATTATTGAATTTGAGATGCTTATGGACTTTCAAAGCTGGGATTGAGAGATAAATTTACAGATACAGACTTGAGAGCTATTACTACACAGTCATTTAAAGTGTGGGACTCGGAGATATCACTGCAAGGAGAGGAGCAGATAGACAGAGGACCCCCACACAGGATCCTCAGGTACCAACACTGAGAGACTAGGATGAGGAGGAGGAGCCTCCAAAGGAGTCTGAGACACAGGCAGACACAGTGAAGGCATCAAGGAGAACGGGAGGTCTCAGAAGTCAAGGGAAAAAGCAGCCTACACAAGGAGCTGTCAATCATGTTGACATTTATTCTTCTTGCTGGGTAATTTACATGTAGTTTTATCAGGGAGTTATTGTCTTAGTTCCAGGCTGGTAGGTATCTTCTCAGCAGCCATCTCGTCTAACTGGTAATGACTCTCTAGAGTCCCACGATGGAAAGATCCCAGGGCCTTGCCTGGGCTTGGCAGACAAGCCTGCTGCAGTCTGTTGGGGATCCCGATGTGAAAAGTTGGACAAGGCTTCTGTTTGTTTTACAACCCTGCCTAATCTAAAGGAGAGGCATGAGTTATGGTAAATTGGTGGGGGGAGGCGGTGTTGGCGGTCTCAGTGAACTAAATAGTGGCCAGAACAGCCCAACAAATCACATTCCATAAGCCAAAGTCGCCCACATCTAAGGTGTATCAGGCTGTGAGTACAGGGTGGTGTATAGGACTCTCTTTGGACACACAGAGAGTGTGATGTGACATCTAGATTCAACTCTCAACTCTGCCTCTTCTAAGGATGTGGGTAAGTTCAACAGCTGGCTTTTAGCACATTTCCTTACCCACTGAATGGTTTTAATGCAGTGCTAGGTCTTTGCACCAAGTAGGATGAAGACTTCTGGGAACTAAGCAAGATCTGTATCTTGAGTGGCCAGAGTAATACCTGTAACTTGTGTTTTCTAGGACACAGTGAGAGACCTGTGCCTGTAAGGCCACATCCTTCCTCGTAGTGTCTTACACATGTTAGGTTCTAAGTGAATGGTCAAATAGCCTTGGATCAAAATAACCCTGATTTCGTTTTGGGGGATATCACATAATCACATTCTATTAGATAACAGGTAATCCTTTGTTAAAGGTGTGACAAGAATAACAAAAAAAGTATGCAGTTACGATTGTTGCATGCTCCCAGCTTTAAAGAGAATATCATATTGACACCACCAGCATGCTGCCACCACCCAGCTGTTGGCTCTTTGGTGCACAAATCAGGGTAATGGGTAGAAAAGTTTTGTTGAAGAAGTTAAAAGAAGGGGAAGTAGATTCTTCTACACAAGCAGATGGATCAGTCTGCTTGGGGAAAAACAGTCTAAGCAGTTGGAGGGAGGGGCTTAAAAGAAGGGGAAATGAGGGGCACTGTCAATATGGGCTGAGCTGTTTAGAGATAGTAGAGAAAATTGAACAGAGCCACCATGTAGGAAGGGACTTTGGGGAAAAGGAGAATCTACGAAGCTATTTAAGGAGATGCTTACTAGGCTGTGAGGTTTAAATCCTCCTTGCAACTCTTGAAGGAGCATTTGTAAAATATATGAACTGCTGTTGACAACTTTTTGGAGTGTGTGTGGGTGTGTGTGCATGTGTGTGTGTGTGTGCATATGTGTGTGTGTGTGAAATCTTTGTTCAGAGACAGGCCTTAAAGTAGTCTAGGGTTTCACTGGTGACAAAGTACCTTCAGATTCATATTGTTTGACCTTCCTAGTACACATCTATCATTAAAACCTCATCAGGTTTTATTTTTAAATTGCTTTCCATCAAAAAATAAACATGAATGGATGATGGCCGCAGTAACCATCAGCAGAATGGTAAATGAAACACCACGTCTCCCACTTCAGGCTGGTGTGGTTTCTTCCCTCCTTCTACCTCTCCCACTCTTTCTTCCCTTCTGTCTTTCCCTCCCCTCCCCATTCTGCCTTGCAATGTAGTGATATTAGATGTGAGCCACAAGCACACTTCCTAACCTTTTTCCACATTTCCAGTTGAAAAGTTTTTAGTCTCAGAGAGTCTAAGGCATTGCCTGCTGGGCCATGAAAAGGCGTGAGGGTGATGTTTGAGGGCCCCATAGGACTGCTGTGTTGAATGGAAAGGCCCGTAATAGCAGCCTGGATGGTGCTGTGGGCCTGGTCATGCTGGTGGAGCAGCTCAGCGGCTCCCACAGGCTAAGGATGCAGACCACATGGGGACTGGACAGCAAGTCGGGGCCTAGCAGGGTTTTAGTAACTCCGAGACAGGAGGCCGTCTGATGGGTCTAGGCTGCAGCTTCAGTTGCTGGATCACACACCCAGGTCGAGGGAATGGCCAGCTGCAGTCCCCTAGGGATGGCTCGCTTCCTTCTTCCCTGGGTTGCCGAAAGAGCCTGCGAGTGTGGAATTTGGCTGAGAAAAATCCTGTTGCTTTCCAAGTGGGTGCTTTGTTGTTTCTGTTACACAAACATCTGAAAAATCAGCATTTCCTAGTCTGCAATGAGCCAAATTGACGCTGTCTCTATATAATAAAGCAGCATGTTTTGTTCCTCTCTTCTAATTGGAAGACAGGAAGTCTCAACAGATTGAAAGAACGTGTTTATTGATCCAGCTCCATCCTAGAAGCTGGACTGCACCACAGGGAATGAGTGGAGAGAAAGAGAGCTGATTTTAAATACTTTGCAAATACTCCTTAGCAGTATTAATGAGCAGTAGACTGCGAGGGGCATTGAGACCTCATGTGATGGAGTAAATGAAGGCAGAGTGCACTGTTTGGTAATGACCTGAAAATCCAAGGGAACTACTCATTTCCTGAGTTTCCTGTCTTCTCTTGCTCATCTGGAAATACACTCATTCCCCAAATGCAGAGATAATAAAGCTCTATGGATGCAGAAACAAGCCATGTATGCTGTACTAGAAAACAGAAATTCTTCAACTCGGTCTCAAAAGAAGCTACAAAGAGCAGAAATCTGGGGCAGCACCTGGGCAGAATCCAAGAGGCTCACCCCAGCCCTTGGCAGGAGTCTGAGTCACCTCTACTCTTCCTTATCTCGTCCTGCCCCTGCTCCCTTTGGCCTACCTGCTTGTAGTAGCAAAGTTAGACCTGTGACTGGTGGGGCTTACTCTTCAGGGCCCCTCTCGGGCCCCTTGGTCATCTGCCACACTAGGACGAGCTCACAGAGGTGTGGGAATGCGCTACTCACAAACACCCAGAGTGGGGGCCCAGCATTTGGCAGAACTGACTGCTGTCCCATATGGCAGCCTAGGAAATCAGAGGGCGCTGGATCCTGCCTTTGAGGCCAGCCAGCTCTCCTCACTGCTTACAGCTGCCTTTTAATTTGCAGTTCCTGGCACCGTCAAATTGCCACCCTCACAGACAGCCCCCAGGTAGTCCTTCCTCCAGCTGCAGAGCAGTTGCAACAAGATCTGATCTCCGCTTCCTCCTGGAACTGGTACACTAAATCGTTGATGGAACCCAAACTTCACAGCCACCCTCAAGGGGATTCTCTGCTCTTCTGAAGCTGTGACACTGTGCTGGTTCCTGACAGTAAGAAGAAAGGTCCATAGTCCAAGGGGGGCAGAGAGGGAGGGAGAGAGGGAGAGAAGGAGAGAGGGCTGAATGAGGGCTTCGAAACTGGCAGACTGAGGCTCCAGTCCCAGTTCTGCTCCTTGCTGTCAGCACTAAGGGTGAGTTCACCTAACCCTACTTAGCCTCTCGTCCTCATGCGTAAATGGGGATGATAACAATTTCTATGACTGAAGGAAAGATTAATCATTACAGCCATAAATGGTCTTCAAGGAGAGAACCTGACAGGGACCACATATAGAACTTTCTTCCTTCTGCCATCCCACACCGCCAGTGTTGATCATGGAGCCCTTACCAGACATTCCGTAAATGTTTAAAGAACTGAAAGACAGATATCTGCTGACGGGCGCTGAGACGTCGGGTTCAAGGTTGTAATGGATCAAGCACTGGACTGAAAGTTCGAAGATACAGTCTTGAGTTCTGACCCTGATATTTAATTGAAGGAAAGTCAGGAAAAATTTGAGTTTATAAATATTTATTTAGCTTTACTTTTTTCTTGTATCTTTTTCTCTATTTTTATTATGGCAAAATAGATTAATACAATTTACCATTTTAACCACTGTTAAGTGGCAGTAGAACACTCACAATGTTGTGTACTATCTCTACTGTTTCCAAAACTTCCTCATGACTGCAGACAGAATCTCCCTTAAGCAATCACCCCTCTTCTCTCTCTCCTTTCACCGCCTAGTGACCTCTCTTCTCCTTCTGTCTCGGTGAACTCACTCCAGGTATTCGATATAAGTGGAATCCTATACTATTTGTCCATTTGAGGGTGACTGACTTCACTCTGTGTGTTTTGAAGGTCATCTGTGTCATAGCATTTCTTAGAACCTTATTCCAGTCTATTGCCGAATAATATTCTATTGTGTGTTTCCTGCCACATGTTTTCTACCCACTCATCTTTTGATTAATATTTGAGTTGTTAATATTTTTGGTCATAGTGAATAATGTTGCAATGGACATTGACATAAGGGTATCAATGTTGGATTCCTAGCTTTCAATTATTTTAGGGAGAGCCCTAGGAGTAGAATTCCTGGG
This sequence comes from Hystrix cristata, assembly GCA_004026905.1. Lineage (NCBI taxonomy): Eukaryota > Metazoa > Chordata > Mammalia > Rodentia > Hystricidae > Hystrix > Hystrix cristata. The sequence continues at coordinate 18,562 of PVJO010001612.1, forward strand.
TCATGTGTAGTTCTATGTTTAGCTTTCTGAGGACCCAGTAAACTGTTTTCCCCAGTGGATGTACCATTTTGCATTCCCACTAGTGGTGCAGGGTGGTTCTGATTTCCCTACATCCTAGTCAACACTTTACACTGCCTGGGTGTTTTCTTAAGCCATCATAGTGGGTTACAAAGTGGTATCTCATTGTAGTTTCGATTCACATTTTCCTAATTACTTTATTAAATCATGTTCAGCACCTGTTCATTTGGCCCTTTGCATATTTTCTTTGCAAAAATGTTAATTCAAGACTTTTGACCATTTTGTTTAATCGAGTTTTTCATTGCTGTTGGATATTAAGCAGGTATAAGACTTGCAAATATTTTCTCCTATTCTATTTTATTTTAATTGTTTAATTAAAAGTTATAAACACACATTTAAAATTATGAAGGTGATTCTGTAGTTCAAGGGCCAAAATCAACTTTGTAACTATATCTGTAACTTCCAATGTAACATCTATCCCTTAGAATTCAGGGGCAGGGGCTTTCTTAGCACATGAAGTGTGTGACTTGGTGAAATCATAGTTCTGCCCTCATCCAGCTTCCAGAGAGCCAGAGGTATTTGAATTATTTTGTTACACTAAGTATCAGCCTGAACTTCTGATTAGGCTCAGCCTCAGACTGTGGATCCATGAAATCACTTACCCGACGTGCCCTATTCCCTTTGTTCAGCAGCGGAGAGACAGGGAGAGATGACCTAACTAATATGGCTGGAATCCAAATAACCACACAGCAGGAGCATGGAGTTGTATCTTGACCCAAAGGGCAGCCTCTGTTTAGACAGAGGCTGAAGTTTGTTTGAAGTTTCAGAAACCCTAGAAAGCTTCTAGGTGATCTATAAGCATCTACCAAGCAGGAATTCTCCCTTCTTTGCTCCGATACAGATAATGTACTCAGCTTTCTCTGAGACATTCCTGAGGGGACACAGGGAGACTTAGAAGGCTGGAAGGGAAGGGATAGAATATGGAGTGCTTTGGTCGCTGCCAGTGCTCTTCCTCCCCCTGATAACCCTTTTGTGTGTAGAGAGGAAATTATCAGATCTGGTGACAGGAGAACAGCAAGTAAGGAATAAGAGCTATTTCAGCTCTGTCTGGTGTAAGACAAAGCTGTCTCACTGATAAAGAAGAGCACCTCAGCGCCTGGGGATGGCAGCTCAGTGGTCAGGAAAAGTGTGCAGCTGAGTCACTGGGGTCCCCGAGGACAGCCCCAGCCAGCTTCTGCTCTAATGTGCAGCAAAGTGTTGCGACTGGGCACCTCATTAGCCGGGGCAGGGGCCTGGTGGTGCCGATGAAGAGACAAACCCTTCTCACCATGGAGCTTCGCCGCACATGGCTAAGGGTGGCAAGGTGATCGCAGGGCAAGAGGCAAAGTCAAGAGTCTCTCCACTGAATGCGGAAAGGAGGCTCCACTTAGCAGGGGACACTGTGCTGGTGTTTTGAGGTCTGTAGCTGGAGGAAGCTTCCTGTCAGAAAGAGCCACAGGTCACTTGCAGTCAGAAATTTCACATGGAATCTGCAGCAGTAGAAGAAGATCTGTGCTGTCTTGCTGGTTTACCAGTATTGTCCCTCCCCAGAAAAAAATATGTATAGAAAGAAGGATGAGATGGTAACGGAAAATGAGACATTGGCTCCTGGCCCCCTGGCCGACAGGATGCCAGTCTCTGCCCAGATGTGATGCCAGGGATGCCTGTATGACAGGCTCCAAATGCCAGGTGACAGCATGCTGTATTTTTTTGTTTGTTTGTCTTTACCCCTGTACCTTGCCAGCTGCCCAGCAAGGGAGCGCTCCTTAGCCCATCAGCATCCCAGACTAGCAGACTGTCTCAGGCAAAGGTGACTGGCAAAAATCACTGCTGCCTCAAACACTGGGCACTAAGGAGAGATCCTGTTCCTCCATTACATAGTAAAGTTTTTCTTGCAGAGGGAAAAATGAAAAAAAAATGTACTTTTCAGAGGAAAATATCCGAAGTGGCCCATATTGCTTTTATTGCAAAAAGATTTCTGGGGGAATCTTTTGGCGCCATGAATTTATGTTTGGAAGACATTTAAGAGTCTGCTCTTTCTACTAGATAAACAGAGGTAACAAACTGCTCTTTGCCTAAGAATGTTGAGGAAAAAGTCACTATGCACTTCGCCCACCTCATCTTCCTGGTACTGGCATCGAGGTTGGAGGGTGGGCGGAACATGAAGCTTACAGGTGGTAGTTCTCAGGGAATTACAACAGTGTTTCCCCAACAGGGGCGAAGGCAGCTGCCTCAGCAGTCGGTGTCCCTCGCCCCTGTGAAGAGCACCAGGGCCTCAGAGCTGGCATCTGCCATTACCCATATGATGCCAAAGGACTTTGGTGAGTGGCCCAGGCTTGGAAACAGACTATTTTGGTTTAATTGGCTTCACTCTTCTCTTACAGTATGGCTTTGAGCAAGTCATTTAAATCCTCTGTGCCTTGATTTCCTTGGGCTTTGGCAGTGTATTCCAGGAGTTAGTAATGGCTTAGAGCCAGAGTGTTAGATCTGAGTTTCCCATTTACTGCCTGTGTAAGCATAGGTGGAATGGACCACTCCCCTGAAAAACACCTTTCTCACCTGGACAGAGGCATCCTTATAGACCAGGCACAAGACTTGGATGAGCTCATCCAAACGCACCAAGTGTGGCCTGCAGCAGAGGCGATGCCGAGGATGAGTGCCTGACTTCCTCTCGGCCTGGCCTGGCCCTCTATAGCCTCTCTCCCTGCAACCTGGCCGCTCCCACCTTCCTGCAGGTCTCAAACCAGGCTGGGTTTTCTCCTGCCCAAGGACCTTTTCTCTGGCTGTTTCCTCTGGCTTCCGTGGCCCTACCCAAGACTCAACTGCACCCCAGCCGTCAGTTCCCCACCAGTGTTCCCCTCGGGGAGGTGTTCTGTGAACCCCCCAAATGAGATCAGAATCCCTAGTACCATGCATTTTCTTTTTGACTATTTATCACTGTTTCGATATTTTGACATTGAGTTCACACATATTAGATGTTACAGTGTCAACTTGCTTCTTCACTGTTGTGTTTTCAGCATTTAGTAAATCGCACATCTCAGGCCTCTATTGCCAGAGTGAATGAATTCATGAATAGAGAAGTACGCGGAAGCGGCTGTCACCTGACAGTCCCTCCACTTGGCTGCCTAAGAATGAGAACTACCCTCTCATGGCCTAAGCTCAAATCCACGCTGACCTTTTCTGCAGAGACAAACATGAACAACGGTGGTGCTTCAGCATTAGGAGTAAGCACTGGTGACCTCTGAGACACAGTAGGACACACAGATGTTTGTGAACCTGCAGGTGACAATAGGTGCTCTGTGATAGGAGGAGGCAGAAGCGTAGAGGGACTGAGAATGAGGGCTCTTCAGCCAAAGTGCCTGGGCGGGGACCAGCTCCGTTCTCCCTCGCTGTGCAATCGTGTATGTGCTGGGACTGTGTCCCCACTGATAAGACCCTTCACAGGGTCCTTGCAAAGATAAAATATCACACATACAAAGTGCCTGGCACATAGTTAACCCTCCACACATGCTCATAATTCTTTTTAAATTTAGATTTAATTTTTTAGACACAGTAATCAAACCCTAGGGATAAAACCTATCTTGCTTTTTGTATCAAGTTCTGATGCCTAAGTGGAAATGTAATCAGCAGAGCCATTTAAATGTATATGTGTTCAAGAAATCTTGACCCATGTTAATCCGGGCATTTATAAACCTTAAGGTATGTTTACATTAGCCACTGGAAAAAAATGTAAAGTGTGTTCAGTACACTTGAAAGGGCTAGATGGAGCATGTACATAAAATTAAGTCTGGTGTGTGCATCATGCATCCAGTGACTGTTGAAATGCACACATATGTCTTCATATAGCACATTTCCCTCCAGGTTGCACAACAAGGCTAAATAAATCATAATCTGCCGAAACATTTGATTAAAGACTGCATGTTTCAAATTATGGAGTGTGATGAAAAGAAATTGCATTGTGGTTTTTTCTGCCAGTATCAACAGTTCTTCTGTTCATTATCAATGGAGTTATTCTCCAACTTCTCTTACCCAGTTTGCTAATGATCTGTGTGCAGCTGAAGAGACAGGGCCCCCAGCCTCTGCCCTTCCAGGAATCTTGCCAAGCCTGTGCTTGTTCCTGAGTGGAGTCTGCAGGTTGACCAATGGTATTCTTGCCGACTACATGCACCCCAGAATCACTGGAGCCAAAAGAATGTCTAGATGATGCCCCAGGAAGACTAATGTTCATTAGAGTTGTGAGTGTTCCATATTGGCCTGCCATTGGTGGTGCATGATAAGCAAAGTTTTGGATTAATTGCCACACAGGCTGCTTTATGAATAGATTAAATGCTGTGGCTTGGGAAGGCCTTTTGATAGAGAAATTACTCAGTTTTTCCAAAGTCATTTATTCCAAAAATAAGTACTGAATATCAAGTATGTCCCAGTTTGTTCTAGGTCTCATTACTCAGTGATGGCCAAAATAGGCCACATCTCTGCTCCCAAGGGGGGCTTATACTATAAAGGGGTGTGGGAATAACAAATGATTAGAATACATAAGCCAAAAGATAGCTTCAGGTGTGATGCATTCCAAGAAGCTAGATGACACAGTGGAGAATTGCTAACACTAGGGATGACTGCATGGGGACATGAGATGCACTGTGCTGGAAGGAGCCAGTAATAGGAGGACATGGTGGGGGGGGCTTCACAAGTAGAGGAACAGCCAATTTAAAGGCCCTGAAAACAAGGCCCTAAAGACAGAAGTGCACTAGACCCCGAGGGGAGGGGGGAGAGAGAGAGAGAGAGAGCGAGCACGCAAGAGATTACCATTGTATATGTAAAGCAATGGAGTGAGGCAGCCCAGGGTCGGGTCATGCCAATCCTTCTGGGTCTCATTCCAGCATCTGGGCTTGACCCTGCATAAAGAGAAGGCCCTGTCAACTGAACAGGGCTGTACATGCCCTGCTTGGAGTTTCTAACCCACCAGTCTGATGGCCGTGCTGCCTGACAATGGGAACTCACACTCTAACTCATTCCCCTATCACTGATCTTCTTCTAATTATCTTCCTCTTACCTGGAGAGAATTATGGGGTGCCCTAATATTACTTAGTCACTATAAAGACCACGGACTTGAGGTTTCAGATCTGCTGAGCGTTCCTGGACTGGCCCGAGAAACATATTTGATTTTCTTTATCGTTTAAAAGATCTCCTGGAGGCAGAGGGAGCCCTTTTATTCCAATGAGAATTGGAGGAGTTTTATGACAAGCATCAAGTACAGAAAACTGCTGCAACAGAGAGAAAAGTCCAGCTAGAACGATGGTGCCTGCAACACCCTTTCACAACTTGTCCGTCCACGCGGTTCTCAGTAGGAAGGAACCAGACAAATGTACAATCATAACAGGACAAGCCAAAAATTTCTTCTCTCTCTAGAGCTGGGAGACAATTGGCCAGAAAGCAAGGCTTCAACTCCCCAGACAAGAACAGTTTCTTATCCGAGCACGTTTTTGGGCACCCTCTTGAAAATGGATTCAGATGTTCAGGCACCAGCAGGCTGGAAGGTCTGAGCTCCAGAGAAGCTTCCCATCTGGTCCTGCAGCACACCCAGCACTTGGCGGGTGTTATAAACCTCTAGGAAGGGTGGGTAGATTCCTACAGAGGACCTACTCTATTGAGTAATTTAACAGGAAGTGGCAGCCAGACCATTCACCTTGGTGTAGCTGGGAAGGCAGAATTTGGATCTGTCTGCTTGCCAGGCCAGAGGGTCCTGGGAACTTCCTGAAGAGTCTTGGAGGATACGGTCGAAAGGAAGGAGAAGAGTCCGTAGTCAGAGCTGAGGCAGACACTCAGGCTTACGGACATGCACAAGTTTTGAAAGATCGTAGGGTCCAGCATGTAACCTACCAGTAGGTGAGAGGTGAAAAACTGAACAGAGGGGCTCACTGGACATGAGGCACTGGAACCCGAGAGGCAGGGATTCCGATAGGCTGTACATGTAGGCAAATCTCTGATGGATGAGAAGGAATGACTAGAAAATAGTAAGAGAAAAATAGGTGGACTTGGAAAGGGTGGATCCTGCAGAAGTCTCAGGTGGCTCCATTGGCTAGTGTCTCTGTCTCCTAGACCATGATCTCCTTGAGGACAAGGACAGTGTCTTACTGTCTTACCCCTGATGCCTGATACGTGACAGGCTTTCAGTAGGTGTTTGCTGCAGTGAACAAAGTACCTTTCCCTGAGATTCCTATCTGGAATAGTTCCTCACAGCTCACGTCTTCCTGGCCAACCCCAGCTGTGAAGTGTTCCTCTCTCTCTGTTTTTTCTGTCTGTCCTACAGAGTAGGGGAACTTGGTAACAGGGATACTGTCACGTCTCCATCATCTCTGTAGTTGTTGTTTTAAGCCCACTATCAGATATTTAGTAATGTTATGTACCTTTTGTTAAACATAAAATGAAAGATTTGTCTTAAAGACAGCCTGACTACTTCTCAGCCTAAATTTGCAAAGTTTAAATGACAAGCTGACTTAAGAGTTTTGCTGCAAGAGAAAATGTGGTACATCCATGTGAGAAAAGTGCAATTAATGTCAGATGTTTGGAAAAATATTTGGTGAGATACAGGACACAGTATGAAGGAACATGTTTTTCTTACTGTTCCCTGCCTTATTTAGAGTATGAGCCGACCATGTGTGTTTCTTTCATGACTCTTAGCAAAGAGGGAGACTTGAAGACATGCATGGGACCGAGAAACGCAGTGAGAAGGTGGTGGCAGCCCTGGGCTCGAGTGGATGACAGCGAGCAGGAAAAGATGATGAGACTATGAGTGAGGGCTGAGCTGCCCGACTGTTCATGGACAGTGATTTGAGGGTCGTTTTTCAGCAGCAGTTGAAAGCCTGGGTTCATCTCGAGTAAATAAGGCTTTTCAAGGTGCCACCAGGAGACGAAAGAGCCACTCGGATCAAATCTGACTGATGTCAGTCTCAATAAACTCACTGGCTTCCACAGGAAGGGCATGCTTACTGTTCCTCTGCTAGAGTGGAGTAAACATTCACCTAAACACACCATGCATCTGGAAGTATGGCCAAGAAATTGTGAAATACCCAGGGGAGAAGGGCCTCTTGACCCCGGAACCAGTCTAATTTCACACTCAAATGACTTCTGCTTGATTCCCTTTCCCATTTTGGGGTTGGCAGGTCCCATTAGGTCAGAGCCCAGCTGGCTTCCACTGGCCACCTCCAAAATTGTCCACAAAGGCCCAGCTGAGATAATCACAAACCCATTATTTCTCTAGGACATATGCCAACTTCTTTTATTCAGTTGATAAAACAAGCACTAAACAGTAGTAACAAAGCATTTGAACTACGGGGATAGTTCCCAGCCCCGAAGGAGGGGGGGAATTGTGCACAGTTATAACAAGGCAGGCTAAAACAGTGAGACCTGGCAGTAGGGAGTGGTGGTTTTTCATTTAATTCTGGATGGTTGGCCTGGGTTTCAAATCTCACCTCTACAACTTACTAGCTGGATGATCCCAGGTAATTTAAATACGCCCATGGAGCCTCAGGCTTGTCATTTATAAAGTGGTGATAATAACTGCCCTTGTAAGGATTCAGTAAAATAAAGAATGGAAGGAATTAGCCCAGTGTCTAGTAATAGTAAATGTTCAATAGATCTATCATCTTCTTGTCCTCCCCCCTTTATTACTCCGATTACCGTTCCTCTCCCTACTATAATTGTTGTAATCACTTCGTTATTACTTCTACTGCATAGAGGTGGAAACTAACTAGAGAAGAGTCCTTACACGGCGGGAAAAAGATTCCTGAGAGCCAGTAATTTCAAGTCTAAAACATGATGGCATTTCACTAGGAAGGGAAGAAATGTGAAGATTACTGTGGGCAGAATGATCAGCAGAAGCAAAGCCACCCTAGTTTGAAATTTCAGCGGATATCTGGAAGCAGCAAATGGTCCAACAGGGCTGGAGTGGAGGCAGCTGCATCTGTCGATGTGGGCTCCGAGTGACAAACGTGTACCTAAAACTGTAAGAATGAGGATTTCTGGGAGCCAGGGGAGAAAAAGGCAGTAGGGAGGTGGGACCGATCATCCATACCAAATGCTGCTGGTGGGTAAACCACGTGGGACTCGGATGCCTGGAGTTACAGAGGGGAGGAGTCATCAGTAACTTTGGTTTAAGCAGTTTTGATAGAAGTCACTTTAATTTAACCTAATTCAGAATATATATCTAGAGTTTTCACCATGAGAGTCATCAGCTCCTTTTCCGCTCACCCCAGGTTCACTGGCCTGTGAAAAATGTTCCTTCGAGTCCACATTCATGCTTACATTTTCGAGTGCAGTGTACTGGCCAAGGACCTCGCTTAGGCATGATTGAGTTGGTGGCTAGAAACACTTCCTTTTCCTTCTGAATTCAGAAAATCCTTTTCCAAAAGACTGATTTGTTTATTTCGCTGATTCGTTGATTCATCCTCTGCTGACCTACTCACCCAACTATCTTTTTATTTTCTTAATTCGTTAAATCATCGTGCATGTATGTGTTAAGTATCTACTCAGTACCAATATAACCTCTGCAAACTCCTGTGCTGATGTGCTCCGGACAGGCAAACCTTGTTTGAAAAAATCAGAAAGCACAATTATAAGGTTTAATACTTTCTGAAATAAATATATTCTCAAAAAATAACCTGTGAATTGATTTTTCATAAATGAGATCACATTTTACATGGTCAGAATCGCTCACTGCAGAAATCTTATGACAGATTTTCTGGCAAAGCAGAAAACACTCATGTAATGAGGATCATCATCAGTCTTCCGTTACTTACTTGTAAATCTAGACACTGGGTCCAGATCTCTCTCTTACCTTAGGTGTACGGAGACACTCGGTTAGAGAGACAGCTGTGCAATGCATGTTATTAAAATCAGCCTAGGAGAAACTATTTCTATGTGGAAAAGATCATTTAGAATGGGGTTTTGATACTTAGGTCACACATTTTTGAGTTGGCTGGCTACATTGCTAACACTGTCTTAGAGTAAGATGATCAAGGAAACAAATATGATTCTTAGTTTTGTAAATCTAGAAGGCAACGGACAGAGAAGATGTGATTTGTTCCCTATGGGGCCGCCAACAATCCGAGAGAATGCCAAGTCACAACTCCTGCATACTGGCAGTAGCGTGTGCTGCTAGGACTTGACATTGGCGTTTGTGAAAGTTTACGCCCTCTGTCTTTAAAGAGAGCAGTATGGATGTGCTGCTAATTATGATTCAGGTCCTAAAAGTTTAATGCTGAAGAGAGACAAGCGAAGAGAAAGATCAATTAAGGGATTATGAGACATTGAGAAGAAATCTAAAAAATTTATTTTGGGCTTAGATGTCAGACCATCGCATAAACAAAATATAAATATAGTCCAAAGATAAATGCAGTACTTTGCATATTTTAGATTCTTCATTACTGATGTATAACAGAATGTAATCAGAATTTCCATACAGGAATGTTTAGGAAGGAAAACTGCTATGCTTCCATTATGTCCACAGAAAAATCATGGGAAAGGTAAGGTGATGATTTACCTGCAGCAGTCTTTGGAGACTGTATTAACTAATATCATAAAATGGTGTTGGTTAGCACTTGAATAATACTAGTGTATGCCATGTTTATCTTAAAATCTTATGTTTACGTACCAAAATACACTTTGGGCTTCCTGTTCAGTGCGGATAAAGAGTGATGCAGCCCCCTGGATGGCATGACATCTTTGTTAATTAGAATACCTCATAATTAAGTGGTCTGTGATTTATACAAGACACAGAAATGTATCATCTGTTTACCCTTCATAGCAACCTGTGGCTAGTTAGTTTGATCATCATTTTATAAATAAATCTGAACCATACAGAGGTTAGATAATCCATCCAGGGTCATAGAACCTTCCAGATGAACTGTGTCCTCTTTTGCAGTATCTAAATGGGAAACTGATTTCTGGGGATTAAAAAAGCCACATTAGCCAGCTGTGGTGGCGTATGCCTGTAATTCTAGCTACGAGGGAGACTGAGGCAGGAGGATTGCAAGTTCAGGGCCATCTTGGGCAGTTTAGTGAGACCCTTTCTCAAACTAAAATTAAAAGGGCTAGTTCAGTGATAGAGTAAACCTGGACTTGATCCCTAGTATTGCATAGATAAATAAATAAATAAAGGTATAAAAATAATGAAAATAAGAAAAGCCATGGCATTTTTTAAAGGCAGCCACGTTCAGTACAGTGCTCCAACTGCAACCAGTCCTGGAATATCACTGTTTCTGGGAACAGCTTAGACCAATTTGTACCTCAGAGAGGGGGACCCTACCTCATTTAGACGCAGCCTTTCCACCAAAGTGAGAAGTCAGTTGGAGGAGCTGAACTACAAGATCGACGAATCTGCACATTTGCTCTTACTTTGCTCTTTCTCTGGGCTTTGAACCAGTCATGCAACCTTGTCTATCTCTCCTCTAGGCCATGAGCTCCTGGTTAGTTGTTTTCTTCACTTGTGCTCATTTATTAGCAAAGATTGGAGGAAGCAGTGGGTGGCTGTTTCAAATGAGAACAGAATGAGGATGGGTTTTCATTTTTATTTGCAGACCCAGCTAGGTTTATTAAAGATAATTAGGTCTTTGGAATAGCGGGATTGCAGTTGACACAGGTCTCTTGCCGACTTCAGCAAACACATTTTTCCACACAGAAGCAGTGTCGAAAGGAGCAGCATGGCTCCCTGAGGAAAGGGCTCCCAGCTCCCAGCTGAGGGCCTCCTCTCCAGGTCGTGAGGGCTCTAAGTGCCACATCACTTCAGGCCTTTGCTCGAGCCGTCCCTCTCCCTGGAACTGTGCTCCCTGAGACCTAAAGCTGCCTGCTGTGTTAAACAAATTTGGTCGGAAATGGACCTTTGCTATCCAGGTAACCTAAAGCAGCCAGCTGGGCATTTTTATAAAGCATACCATGATCCCTCGCATTTGTTAGTTACTGCTTTTTTGTTTGTTTGTTCATCTACTGCCTGCCTCCCCATTGGTAGACTCAGGTCTGTAATACCAGGGACCTGGTCTATACCAATCTTCACCGCATACCTAGTATCATATCACATTGTGGCTATTTAACAAATACTTCTTGAAAGAAGGAAGGACCATAAAGACTTAGGTCAAATCCATCCTCTTCCATTGTATGATAGCTTAACTAATGAGTTATTATGCAACAAATTGCCACAAATCTCAATAGCTTTTAAAGAACAATTGTCACTGATGCCACCTGCGTGTCTGCAGGTCACTGGGCAGCTGATTCAGCCGGGCTCACTGCTGTGGCTCCCTGTTGGCTCGCTCAGTCTCTCATCCTCCTCAGGCCAGCAGGCTACTCAGGACGTTTCCTCAGTGGTGACAACCATATGATGATAGGCTCAGAAGCACACGGCGGCACCTCTGCACATGAGCCATTGACTAAAGCAAGCCCAAAGTCCAGGGACCGGAAGTATGCTGTGACCTCGCTGAGGCTGGAACAAAGGCGTCGATGCAGAGAGGGCTGAAGAATTAGGGCCAATGTGGCGGCCCACAGTGCCCAAGGACATGTATCAGCTCAAACACATAACCCAAACAAGACCAAAGGTGTGTGTGTTTGCTAGAAATGCCCAACTCCTCCACTTTGTGTGAGTCTCTGGCATTCCATTTTTCTGTGTTTGTCTCATTGTGGGCATCTTTCTATACATCTTTTCCTGATTTTCTGTAATTCTCTTTAATTTTTATTTTTAAAATTAAGTTTATTTTAACTAATACATAAAATCTATAGATGTTAGTAGGGTACCATGTGATGCTTTGCTACAGCGTACATAGCGTAATGTTTGTATCAAGTTAACATTATCTGTCTCTTTAAATATCCTTCTCTATTTCACTGTGTGTGATTTTTCTGAGTTTTGCTAGCTTTGCTTTTCCTTCGTTCTTTCTGTCTTCTTAACACTTTTGTATCTTGCTTTAAGTAAAAGGGCATTTATTTTTTAATGGTATTTATTGTATGGTTTTTGATTTCTCATTATAAAATTTAAGAGATGAGTGAAATAGTTGTACAAAATCTAGCCTTTATTTAATGTAACTTTGCCGTTATTTTTCTATAGGTTATTTATACTCTGTATAAAACTAGCTCTTCTTCTGGCACAGATATATGTGCCTTAAATAAAATACCCTTTTGTCCTCGTGCATTCTTGATGAGAACATAAATTGTAAGCCCTCTCTGGTGAGCAATTTGGCAGAACATGACAAAATTTAAAACGCATATACCATTTGACCCTAACACTTCCATTCCAAAAATGTGTGTGTTCAAAAGTGTTCACTGTGGAAGTGTTTATGTTAAAAAATATAGCCATAAAGAACTTAAATATCCATTCACAGAGGGCTGGTTTAATATAGTATGGTACAGCTATACAGGGGGAGATTATGTCGTTATGAGAAGGGTCTTTCTATGATAATGTGGAAAAGTCTCCCAGGCATGTTGTTAAATGGTAGGTTCAAGGTATAGAATATTGTATAGCATGTACTGAGGGTACTTAAAATAGACATCTAAGTATATATGTAAACATTTATAGCACATGTATGTATGGAAAATCTCCAGAAGGATGCTTAAGAAACCGTAGTGAGTATCTTTAATGCCCGAGTCTAGAGTGGTAGGAATACAAACTTACGTTCATTGATTACTTTTAGGTTACTTAAATTTTTTTAGTGTGTTCTTGTCCTCTCTAAACGGAGTTAGCAAATTATAGCCCATGTGCCAAACCAGCCTCCCAACTGCTTTTGCAAATAAACTTCTATCAGAGGACACCCGGGACCTTTCATTTAAGTACAGTCTCTGGTTGCCCTGTTATGATGACAGAGTCGAGTAGTTGCGAAAGATACAAGGGAAGCATATGTACTGTCTGGTCCTTTACAGAAAAAGTTTGCCGAAAGTTTTAGCAAAAACAAAAAGAAATCATCCCTGGGAGCTGAGAAATAGAAGTAGAATGCAGCAAGACCAGGAAGAAGGGTAGAAACTAGGGGAATGAAGAGAATGATGTCTTTGGGAGAAAATGTGATCAGGGTGGTGAGCACTTAACATTTATTGAGGAACTACCAAGTGTAATCAGAGTCCTGTCAAAATGGGGGCAGAAAGACAGAGGAGGAATAAAATATGCCCTCTGCCCCAAGGAGCTCACCATCTAATGAGGAAGGAAAATAGTCACGCAGTGTGTATCAAGTATAAATGCTGCTGCCAAGGCCCTGTTTAACCTCTGTGGACACGCTGTAAATGACCTCCAGGTGAGGTGCGGAGTACAGGCACTAACGAAGGACCACAGGGACAAATGTGCGGACAGCATAATGCAGATCCCATGCTCTAGAGCACCTTTGTTGAGACAACAGCATCGGCACCGGCCCCTCTGGTAGGGGATCGCTTAGTGCCACACTGCGAGCATCATCTGTTTCAGATGGGTGGCTCATGGCCCTTCTTCAGAGCCCCTCTGTGGAAGTCATCACCTGCTAAGAGGATGGGCAGCTCACGGTGGAGCTCCTACCTACCTGCCTCTCATTCTGAGACTCTGAGTTGAAGATCTTGAGCAGCTTCTCCGTATTCCACCCACGTAGGTACAAAACCCAGTGCCCGTTCCATACCCAGCCTGCCTGGGTTAAGACTGTTTAGGTTGAAACCACTTCAGAACAAGCTAGGGAAAGGGGGAATTTAGGAACCTAACAACTGAGTTGTCAGTCAGGTCTCAAGAAAGGTTCAGTGGGAAGGCCTCGGTGTCTCTGATCACACTCAATCTCATCCTTGTTCACTCCCGGTACATACTGTCTCATTCTTGCCATATGCCAGGTCTTTCTCTACCCTCCAACTCTGGGTTTGCTTGTCCTTCTTGCAAACAATCAGATAAAGTTTTCTACTGCTGCAGTGCCAGGTGTGAAAAAGAGATCATGTTCTTGGCTCATCTCAGCTCAATAAGCCAGGGTCCAGGAGATGGGTCACGTAACATGGACCCGGACCAAGTGAGTGTGTGTGTGTGTGTGTGTGTGTGTGTGTGTGTGCGCGCGCGCAATATCATTGTGCCTCAACTTTTAGCTAAAAAGGAGTAGAAACGGGGTGCTTCACTTTATCATAACTTGCCAATCTTCAGAAAATCAGGTTAATACCTATAAGTCCCAATGAATGTATCCGCAAATTCTGTTGAATTACAAATATTCTTTAGTGTGGACTTGGCCAACTCACAAGTCTTTGGACCAAATTGTACCTTGCCCCTGTGGAAGTCACATGAGAGTGAGAGAAGGTGACATTTCTTTCTTTAAAAAAGTGAAAATACAAATTTAGAAGACTATTTGATGATTTAGTTATTGTTTTTCTTTTACTTTTTTTTTTTTTTTTTTTTTTTTTTTTTTTTTTTTTTTTTTTTTGTGGTGCCAGGGATCGAACTCAGGCCCTTGTGCTTGCAAGGCAAGCACTCTAATCACTGAGCTAAATCCCTGGCCCTGTTTTTCTTTTAGAGGACGTAGATTCCATAGCAATTCCTGTATACTTTGTAGATCTCGCATAGACACCTATAATATGAATCTGAACTTTTGTAACGCTTTACTTAGAATAGATTTTTTTTAGAATAGTTTCTTTAAGCATTTGCACTGGTCTGTTTCCTTTGCAGTCTGGGACTAGTGGAGGAGGTTGACATTTTTAATTAATCATATGCATGATAGCCTAATCCATCTTCTTAACCGTGAACACTTTGGAGTCAAGAGTCAATCCATAGGGCGTTGCATCTCGGTTATATTAAATAAATACTTGATCAAATGTTAAATAATCTCTTTAAAAGCCCAAGTTTTACCCACATCTTCCACTTACAGCTATTTTCTGAGAATAGATGGGTTCCTCCTTAAGAGAAGTGGCTTAGGAAAAAAAAAGGTTAAAAATCTTATTTTGATTATTGCTGTCCATATATGATACAAGTCACGTATGTAATTTAAAATATTCTAGTCACCACGCATACATGCACATGCACAGACACACAAAGAAACAAAATTTATTTCAGCAATATATGTAATTTAATCTTGTGTATCCAAAATATCATTATTCAATATGTACTCATTATAAAACTATTAATGAGATATTTTGCAAGCTTTCTAGTGTCTATTTTGTTCTAAAAACACATTTCGATTGGGACAAGCCACATCTCCACTGCTTAGTAGGCACCTGTGGCTGGTGGGTATCATATTGAATGATGTAGATTTAGCAGCTGATTGATTGCACTTAAACATTATTCATCAGAAGAGCCTTACAAATCAAGTGCTCTTTCAGGGAATTCAAAATAAAATTCAAGATAAAAAGATGAGATTTTCATGCCTTTTAGGAATGTATCTATTTTATAGAGACAGATAATTCACATATGATTTAGACATTAGAGACTATGCATTTAACACATTTCATTCCTGGTGATGAAATTCCATTTTTAGGAACAAAGTCAGAGAGGTGAGGGGCACTTTGATGTCTTTGCAGTTCATGGGTTTGAGGAGGGTCTGTCTTCGCTGGTTCTGAGATGGGCAGTTTCTCTGCTGCCTTCACACATTGCTAGTCAGAAGTGAGACACTTGAAGGGTTCCTGAGTTCTAGCAAGATTCTCGGGTGGAATTGTTCCGGGTTATTTAGTACAGGTGTTATGTAGATCCTGCTGTGTTGAGAAAAGGCTCTACAGCCCATGGCCTCGGACCTCACCTGTTTGGCAGGTGAGTGTTAAGCAGCCACAGGTGGCCTCAGGGCTTCCAAGGATTCTCCCTGGCCAAGCAGTGTCAGGAGGAGGCCTTGGACTTGGAACCCAAGAGCCCAGTCCTAGTTCCTACACTAGTGCCCTTGGCTATGAGACCATAAACGAGTCATTGGAACTTTCTCCACGTCTAGGTGCCTGATCTCTACACTGAGAGACGTGGGTTGTGTCATCTCCAAGTCCTCCTGCATTTCCAGCATTCTGTGACTCTATGGCTTCCAGTGAATCACGTGAGCATCTGCAGGCCTCTGAGCCTGTGTGAAGAACACTCGGAGCATCCAGATACCAGCTTGGAATGTGAGTAAAGGAGCAATTGAAGACAAGCAAACAAATCCAAACCAAACCACAGTTCAGAGTACGATGTAGGAGTGTTCAGAACAATTGAAAGCCTTTCTCTTTCAGTTCTTTTCAGAATATACATTAGTAATATATGAATATTCAAACCATGCATAAATGTGGAGAGAAGACTCAGAAAGTTTTCTGTCAATATTTCCTATTGATCAATGGCAAACAATTTTCATTGGTTTGGGGTACAATTTCTCAACCCTTTTTCAATGCATCTATATCATATATTTAGATATTGTTTTTAAAACAAATTTTTGGTACACTTTTGATATACATAATGTATCTTATTTTTATATGAATGACATCATATTCCATGTATTATTCTGTAACTTGCTTTTTTCACCAATGATATATCTTAGAGATCTTGGCCATCTCAGCCTTGCTCTGATCTATGCCCTGTCACTCCCATCCCTACCCGCTGGTGGCCTGACTCACACTCTCTGGTGGCCCCATCCCCCAGTCCTTCACAAAATGGTTTTAACCTCTGTGGATTTAATGAAATCTTCACCAGTTCCTCAGGACTTGGCTGGTTGGGGGCCATGGCCCTGGTCTCTGAAAAAAAGAGAGATCTTGTCTTCAGTTTATATAGTTTAGCATTCTTTTGAACAGATGCCATAGGATGAAAGTATCATAATGATGAGTACTTAGATTGATTCCAGTTTTTCACTAGTATAATGTTGCTATGAATACCCCCAAGGATCCCATTTTTATGCAAGAGCTAGGTTCCAAGAAATAGGACTGCTGAGTAATGAATACTATTACATTACCTTTATCCATTTATGTTCTCACAAACAGTACATTTAAAGTCTATTTCCCACATTATAACCATATATGTATATACACGCACATATATATGCATATGACTAATCTTATTGTTTTAATTTATAATTTCCCAATTTCTGAAGAGCCTGAGATGATGGCTTCAAATATTTATAGGTTTTTATTTTTTTTCTGTGAAATGTCTGATCATGTTCTCTTCACATTTTTGAGGCAGTCATTTGTCTATTCCTTGTCAGTTCACAGGTATACTATATATATGTATACCAATGCTGTCCTTCATTTCTCAAATATCTTTTATATTTCTCCAGATAATTAGTGTTTTATAACTTTGTTTTATAGAAATCTTTATTCATTGTACTTATATATTTCTGTTTTAGTTCTTGCCGAGAACAAGACTGATTTTCAATGATCCTTGCCAACTTCTGATCCTAGATGGTATATTAAACTGGTATTGTAGTGGACAAATATAGTCAACTTGAGCAGGAACGCCCAGCTGGACTGAGTTGGTGTGGTTCTGAGCATAGAGGATCCACCTGAGGATTGTTGCCGACACAACATGAAGGAGAACAGGGGCAGGAGATAGCAGGTGGCTGTTTCTGAGGAGAAGCTCTGTTGTGGCTGTTCTCCCGAAGAGAACTTGGCTGTTCTTGTTGCAGAAGGAGCACGGAGCCTTGCTGTCGTTGGATATGGCTGCTGTTTGCTTCAGGTGAGCTCTAGTCTTTGTCTTTGCTGTGAGTGTTGTATCTTGGTTCCAGTATAGATTTCTTCAGCCTTTTAGTTCAGGCGTGGACTTACATGGGACAGTGCTGTGGGCTCCCAGCCCATGGTTGGATCTTTCGGGTCTGCAGTGCATAGATAGATGTTTTGCACTCTTTCAGCATTTGACTTGTGTGTGTGAATGTTGTAATTTGTAAATATCCTCTATTCAATCTGCTCTCTTGCAAACCATTGACTCTAGAAAAGTAACTAAAACAAAAATTGGTACTGGGAATGGGGCCTTGCTGTGATGTTGGCCGGCCATGTGGTTTAAGAGCCTTTGGAATTAATTTGGAAAGGTTTTGGGAGACTGGCCGAAGAGGCAGCCCTGCAGCACTCTAAACTTCTTATATGGGAGACTCTGGTCAGAGCCTGGAAAACCAGAGTAACTGATGAAAATGTTGTCTGTTAGGATGAGGCTTGGGAGGCCTTTGCTGAAAAAGACTGCATTATATGTGTGCTTTGGCAGAGGTTGGTCGGCATTTTGCTTGTGTTTGGAGATATGACCTGGGTGGCAGAAAAATTTCAGTGCAGTCTAGTGTGGGAACAGTGGCATTGTTACTATTGAGGGCTTTTGGCCGCATCTATGTTGGAAATTGAGAGCAGAGAGCCAGTGAGCTGACTCTAAGCGTTTGGTAGGAGAGGAGCTGTGGATCACAAGGATGAAGAGAGGAGAATTTGATTGTGGAAAAGAAACAAGACAATGGGAAAATGCCCTGAGGCCTTTTAGCAGAAAGGAAGAGTGTATTTGGGATACAGGAGGTAATTAGTGATGTCTCTTAATGTCGCCATGGTCTGTTGTTAAGGTTAAAGGAAACCAAAGGTGTTTTAAAATTTGAAGCCATATTTTTTAATGTGGATGCACTGTATTGGTGTATCGTACTTTATAAACAAATTATTTATTGTTTTAGAACAAGAGAGACAGAATGGAGTTATGGTATATTTGTATGTGTATTTGTAATTTTTGGACACCTGTTGTAATTAGTTTGAGAATCCTTTGAATATTTGTTTCTGATGTGGGAATGAGTGCAATAAGAATTGTATTATTAGTGTAAATCTGAATAGATCAAGATGTATTAGCTCTTTACAAATCTGCTACTGGAGACTCTGGTTTAAAGAAATGTGTCTGGTTATCAAGTTGACCAGGGGTGGATTGTGGTGGACCGATATGGTCAACTTGAGCGGGAATGCCCAGCTGGTCTGAGTTGGTGTAGTTATGGGTGTAGAGGATCCACCTGAGGATTGTTGCCGACACAAAGGAGAACAGGAGCAGGAGATAGCAGGCGGCTGTTTCCCGGGAGAAGCTCTGTTGTGGTTGGGTCTCCCGAAGGGAACTCGGCTGTTCTCCTTGCAGGAGGAGCTCGGGGCCTTGCTGTCATCGGGGATGGTTGCCGTTCGCTTCAGGTCAGTTCTGGTCTTCATCTCTGCTGTGAGTGTTGTATCCTGGTTCCAGTATAGATTTCTTCAGCCTTTTTGTGTGGGCGTGGACTTACGTGGGACGGTGCCGTGGGCTCCTTGATTGGAACTTTTGGGTCTCCAGTGCATAAATACATGTTCTGCACTCTTCCTGCATTTGGCTTGTGTGTGTGAATGTTGTGACTTAGACTTCTCCTGCATTAAATCTGCTGTCTTGCAAACCATCAACTCTAGATAAGTTGCTAAACCAGGTATCAAAATAGCTTTCGAAGGTAGTTCATCAGGTATTGATTATGGGGGATGGTCTCTGGAGATTGCTCATCAGTGAACGTTTACTGTTGTCTGTATCCTACTTGTTCCTCCAAGGAGCGGTCCTGGTGGTACAGCGCTCTCACATAGCAAGCAGCCCGTGTGCCAGCAACTGTCCCAAGCACTCGGAGGACACACCTGTGAACAAAGCGTCAGGGAGCATGGACTGTGTTACACGTGCTGTCCTTGCCCTCAGGCTCTGCAGGGCTGTGTTCACACACACCACAAGGGTGTTACAGAGCAAGGAGGGGGAACCTGAGTGGGCCGGATTTAGATCCTAGCTCTTTCTCCTGTCTCTGTGACCTTAGTTAAGTTGTTTCCTCTCTTCCTAAATCTCAGTTTCTCTTTGCACAGGATGGAGAGATTAATTGTATTTACTACCTCAGATTGCCATAAGGATTGAAGTACAAGAAGATTTTGTCTCCATTCTACACTATAGTGAATATAATTAGTAAAGGGCAGACACTTATTTCACTTATCTTCACAAGCAGTCTGTAGGTGGTGACTAAATGGAGTACATCAACCTCTATTTCACAGAGAGAGTAAGGCTTGGTGCAGTCGCACTCAGGGAGATCAGTGTCTGGGCCCCGGGGAGGGAGCTGCAAAGCCTTTCCTGAGTCTCCCACACCAGCCCTGGAATTTTGCCCATCTGTCATCTCCAATACTTCCGTTTACATGATAGTCCCTTTCAAGTGACTCATCTTTAAGATTTCAGTTGTGTAAATGACCATGATAACTGTGCAAACATGAGTTTGAATGCTGACTGTAGTTTATCTCCTATGTATGGAAAGAAATACTCAGCTGTGAACACTTTAGCCCAGGCAGCTGCACCCTGCCTGGAATCATCTCCTAGGAGAGTGGCAGTACCTGGCCTGCTCGTAGGTGAGGTCACCTTTGAACCGTGCAGCCCCTCTACTGTGTAGTGAAATCTTAAGATTCACACCTAAACCAGATTGCTGGGCTCGGATAGAATTTCCTTCAGCTCAGAAAGAACACTCCAGTTCTGTCTTCCTTCGAATGACTCTATTAGCCTTCCCAATCCTGGTTTGGTGCAATGCTAGGGCAGCCCCAGTTACCACTGGTCCCCTGCATCAAGAAGTAAAATGGAGCTAGTGTCATTCAGTTTAAATAAGTACAGCACAGTTTACACATACCTATATCAACTGAGTGTGGAATGGAGGGAGGTCACGTGTGGACTCAAAGTAAGGGCTGCTGAAAACTCCTGGGAGTATTAGCTTCGTTGGTCACAGCCAACGTGTCTGCTGGAATCCGTGCTAGGCAGGCCTGAGTGTGACTGTTGTATGGGTCACACAGTTATAGGGACACTGCTGTCCTCAGGGGACATTAGTGATGGATATGGGCAAGAAAGTGGGAGGAAGAAAAACTGCATCCTGCAAGAAGTGATTTAAGGGGGAATGTGAGATGCCTTAGACCCACTTCTCTGGAATGTTCTACCGAACCTCAGCTCTCAACTGGGGGCGAGTTCTCAGAAGCAGGGTCCTTTCTGCTGTCTCTGGGTTTTCCTCTATTGCTGTATTTGCCATACTCTATTGCACCTCACATGTTTGTTTATTCACCTTTCTCAGCAAACATTTTTTGAAGACCTGCTGCTTGTCATGCTTCATCGCATGCTCTGGAAATACAGAGGCAAATAAATAATAGAAAAAAATCTCTGTAGTCCCTAAAGTGCATGGTCTAGTGAGCCCTTGTAATATGCAGCATCGATAAAGGTAAATACATACTGTATATCATAATGTGTGGTGTGTAATACCCTATATACCATATACACTATATAATGAAGGCTGTTTAATGTGTCACAAAGCCCTATTTCAAAATCTTGAATTATATTATCATATTTCATAACAACCCAAAGAAGTAGGGAATGTGATTAGCCCCAGTTTTACAGATCAGGAAACTGAAATTCAAAGAAATTAACCAGATGTGGATGATCACATAGCTGGCAAATGGACAGAGCTAAGATTTGGCCTACTTCTGCAGCAATTATGGAATGAATGGATTGTTGAACAGACATGAAAAGATAGTGCTATAAGCTTGTGCACCCTTCTCCCACCCTCACACAGAGGCTGGAAGACACGTTTCAAAGACATGATCGAATGATAAGTGACTGACTAGAACAATCTTAGAGCCTTTCCAGTTTTGAATCCCTGAAATCTAGGGTTAATCTTCAGAAATCCCAGTTCTATTCTGCTCCCTCAGCACACTGTACCAGGGGTATTCAGCCCATTCCTGAGAAAGAAGCTTCCCTTTGAGCCAAGTCACTAGCTCTGGCTGCTGGGTGGCATAAAGGCCTCCCCTGAGAGGCTTTCTCTTCCAGCCTCGTAGAGAAGCAGCAGATGCTGGAGGAATGAAAAGGGAATCTTAAACCCATGAGAGCTTGAAAGATCTGGACTGAATTTTTCTTTTAATTATCACTTTCAAAGCCTCTTTTCTCTTCCTGACTCCACTCCAATGGGCTTTTGAAGGAAGGACATTCTTCAGTCTTTTCATGCCCAACAGGACCAGTCGGCAAACTCTGCCATCCTGGACTGCAGCTGCAGACAGAGTGGGGAGCAAAATCCTTTAATTTTCTCTCTAACTTTCCCCTGATGGTGCAACGGGTCCTATAAGGATCCTTGCTGAAGTAATGACATGGAGCATAGTTAAATAATAATTAAAACACCATGGAACATTTTCACCTCTGTCTGTTAACTCTCCTGAGCAGAGTTGGGGCCTGGACCTGCTGTGTGTGAGCTGTGCTCCTACTGAGCGTGTGGTCACAGGAGCTGTGAGGTCAGTGGGCAGGCAGCTGCACACACGGCCACCATCATGCAGGCCCCAACAGGCCCTCACACAGGCCTGGGAGATGGCGGGTCTCAAAGAAATGACAGCTGTCCCGGGCTGGTCTCTTCAGTGAGCTTAACTTTCTACCCTTTCATTTCTCCGTCCACTTACATAAAGCCTACTAACTGTGCCAAGTAGGTATATAAAATAAGCCCATCAATTATGTCTTTAAAACAAACGAAGAAAAAACAATAGGAACAACTCAAGTGACCACTGAGATTTCTTGAACTCTGGAACTTGATCCTTGTCCTGAATCTGCCTTTAGTCTTCTATTTTTGCGTGTGTGTGTGTGTGTGTGTGTGTGTGTGTGTGTGCGCGCATTTCTGTTGCTCCTTCCTATTGGGTTGTGTGCGTGGGGTCTTCTGATGAAAGAAAGGAAGGAAGATAGATAAATAGGTAGAGGGAAGGAAGGAGAGGGGATGTGAAGGGAAGGGAACCTAAAGCATCGAGTGGGAACTGTTACTCTGTGCACTTATACAAACTGGGAAAATTTGTCCCTCTTCTACTTGCAGGAAGCCTGTGCCAAGATATATGGCTTCAAGGACACAGGAGAGGTGGGACACAGGTGTCTTTATCCAGGGTGACCAGCTATGAGCCTAGAGATGGAAGCATCAGAAGCCTGGATTCTGCAGCTAGTTATTCCCAGGAGAACTGATGAAGGCTTGTATTCTCCACTAAGAACAAGACTGCGTTCTTACAGTCTTTATTGGTGGAGAACTGCAGATTTCTAGGAAGGTAATTTAGTGCAGTGGTTTTCAAATTAGTCTTTGAAGATCCATCATGTTCCCAAGAGGAATCTCAAGAGCTGGTGTAAGGAATGAGGTAGGAGGTCAAGGTTATTTTTTTAATCAGAGAAGCTTAACCACTTCTGGCACAGCATTAAGTCCTGGCCAGAAATCTGCATTAAAAAAGTGATGGAGAGAGAGAGAGAAAGAGAGAGAGAGATCTTAAGGCTAAAAAAGTAGATCGAAGACAATGAGTCTGTGCTTTAGATAAAGTTGTCAAGTCAACAAGAACTCTGTGCATGTGAATTACTTGTGCTGGGGGAGGTGTACCCGTCCTTCTCAGGCAGGTGCAGAGCAGAGACTATTTAATCCTTATTTTCTAGTCATAAGCGACATCTTTAGATATTCATGTGTTTCTAGGTGTCTGTAAATGGGGAAGACAGGGAGTTCCTGGAAGCCCCAGTGTTTTGTGTATCCCAAGGTGGTTTGGGGGTTTGGATTTTGTATGGCAGCCAGTCCCTCACCTGGTGTTCATCCTGTGGACCTCATTCTGAGAAGGAGGTATCAGGCCAGCAACATCTTGACTGTGAACCAGGAACAAACTGCTCATGTGAGATGTTTGGCCCATTCCACCCAATAACAGTCATCCTTAACTATCCCTGTGGTTGAGAAATGGAACTCGCTGCCTATTTGTCTTCAGATGGCAAATGTCTGGTAAATGGATTGTTCAAAGAAGTCAAAAGGAAAGGAAAGGTCCTAGGTCACTCATTCTGGGTGACGAGACTTCCCAGGAGCCTGCGGCAGAACTCAGTTGGGCTCCGATTTTGCAGACAATTGAATTACAGTTCAAATTTAGCTGGGCACCCAAAACAATTGCCCATGAAGCGTAACTGTCTCCACAAAGGAGACCCAGGCGCTGGGACCCCCCCCCCCATGGCTGCCATGCTTAGCCCCAGGACATCTGTCTTGGCTTTAGTCATTCATCCTGCAAGCCTCCCACAGGGAACCCTGATGAGAGGCTGTTTTGTGGCTCTACCATCTGCAGAAGCTACCCTTGGAGCTTTACCCAGGTGGATCTAGAGCCCTCTCACTTGCACCTGGCAAAACCAATAAAAAAGCCTCTATAATTAATAGTAGCTCAGGTTTCTATGAGACTTTCAGATTTGCTCTCTGATGAAATCCTGAGTTTCATAAGAGAAGCTTATTTTGTATAGCTCTGGGCTATAATAGGTTAGAGTGGGGAAATGGAAATAGGAAAAAAGGAGAAGGAACAAAGAAGAAAATTCTTCAGTGGACATGACTTTGCAACCCCAGAGTACACATCTTGTCACCCCTATAAGTAATATAATAATAGCAATAATAGTAAAATATTGACACAACCATCATTTATTGTTTACTGTGACCATATCGGGCAGAGTACTTTACAAACATTATCTTAATCATTTATTCATTCAACCATCTTTGAGTCTTGCAGCCTGCGTGTAGTGCTAGGGACCAGAGCTGAATATTGTGCAAAAACTACCAAAGTTTCACATGCGTGGAGGCCACACTCCTATGAATGAAACTGATAATCAAATTATTCCTTAACTACACATAAAATTATGAATGAGAAAGGCAATATAAAGTGGGGCAAGGTAGGATGGAGCTTCAAGAGATCTAACCTTGCAGGTTTCTTCCCCAGGGAGTGTAAGTGAGCTGGGATCTAAATGATAGAAATTCCCTTGCAGAAGAAGGCACTGAAAGGGGTCTTGATGGCAGCAACAGCAAGCCTCTGCCCATTAATATCTGTTGCATGAGACATCTGGGTGTGCTTCCTCCCTGCGTAGGATTTGGGCACCCTGTACCAGCCCACAAGGCACTGCAGCAGAAGTTCTTAACCAAGGTGATTTCCTTCCCGGGAAACATTTGGCAACACCTGAAGACATTCATCTAGGGTTAGGGGCAGATGTAGCCACTGGTATCTAGTAGGCAGAGGCCAGAGATGCTGCTAAACCTCCTGTGGGGCCCAGGGCACACATGTCTCTGCAGCAAAAAATTATTAGGCCCCAAATGCCAATATATCCAAGACTGGAAAACTACTCAGGAGCTTCGGTAGGTCCTGACATAGGACGTTAGGAACCAAAGTTCCTCTGAAAGTCTTGACCAGTTTCAATAACTTTTTGGTGCTTTTTCTTCTTTATCAATTTTCATTGAAATGCTTGTTAGTACACTCAATTTCATTCATCCCCTTATTCCCTACCATAGGACCCTATATGAAGAAGGAAATGGTGGGATAAATATGGATAAGTACATGGGCGAATGAATTAATGGACCAGTCTTCCCTTTGAATATAGTTATCTGGATTCTCCAAAGACAAATGGCAGCACAAAACCCCTGGATGGAACTGAGTGAAAATCCTGGATGCTCCATGCTAAGGTCTTGGAGTAACTATTAATCAGATTCACCTTAGAATCATCTTGGAAACATCACTTTCTCTTCTGATACTGAACTTATTTCTCTTCTGAAATAGAACTTGTGGGTTCTATTTCAAAATACGGCTCAAAGATGATCATTCAGTGTCTCCACCACACTGTCTAGTCAGAACCAACATCTGCTCTCACTTGGGCTTCTTCCTCTTTTTCTTGGATCACTCCTGATTTTTTTTTTTATTTACTCTCTAACTCTCCAAACCTATAGCTTATCCCCAGCCCTGAGTACTCCATTGAAGATCCATTATTTTTATTTCTTCTTAAAACTACATAGCTGTTTCCCTGCCTCAGGGCCTTGGCATGTGCTCTTGCATCTACCCCAGGCACATTTTCCCATGAAATTCACATGACTCATTTTCTCTATTTATTCTAGTCTCTGCTCCTGTGTCACCCTTTTGCTGAGGGCTTCCTGTACTGCTCTACTTAAGCTAATCTCATCCTTTTCTATCCCCATGCATTGTTTTATTTTTCCTCACAATATTCTACACTACCTAAGATCATATTCTATAACTAATTATTTCTTCTTCATTCTTTTTCTTTCACTAGAATGCATACTACACGGGTGCCAAAACATTATACGAGAAAGATAAATCCCCAGTATATAGACTAGTGCTTGGGCTAGCATGGGTGCTCTGTAAAGTAGTTAAGAAGTGAATGAGTGAATGATAAAACTCTTGTCCACAGAAGCAAATGGTGCCCTCAGAAGTGGGACAGGCAGGAGACTATTAGCTGAGGTCTGGCAGTGGGCACTGAAGGTGGTGACGGGTCAGAGGCTCCACTTGGGGGAAGGGTGAAAGGGGTCCTGAGAACAATGAGCTTCCGTGTGGGAGCAGGTGTGGTTGCACTTTGCCAGTATCAACGCAGCAGGGCAGTCTGGGCCTATTTGGCAACCATGGCATGTGCTACTCAAGACTTCTGCTTTTGGTCCTCCCCCTAATGGCTCTCCACTAGGGGTTGCCTCACCTTCTGCCAGGGAGCACTATGGAGGGAGTAGGGGCCAGTTTCCCTTTGTCTTTCACCTTGAACACTCTCAGTAATAATTTAATTAGCATTTGTGTGTTCATAACTCCATCATTTTCAAGTCTAATTTATTTTAATTTTTGCATGACGATTTGATGATTAAAATGTTCGTTGATGCTTTTGTCTCCATTCAAAACACAGTGTATTTATTACCCATTGAAAACTATTATTTCTACTTCTATCCAGGAAGATTCCTTCTTGGGACATAAAGACACATGGCAGTTGGGAATGGTTCATCTCATTGAAATGTTCACTGATAGGTGTTTTGTTAGTTTCCTACAGACTATCAAAGAACCTGTTTTCACTGAAACTATTGCAAAAATGGATGAATTTGATGTGAGCTTTTCTACTCATTCAGTTTTGAAGTTTCCTTTAGAATGGATTTCAGATCTTACAGCTTTAATCTCCTACTGTAGGCAGAGACCTGGAGGCAGGATACTGTCATTATTAAGAGGTTAATCTGCGGATCAGACAGACCTAAATTTAAATATTTGTTCCTTGTTGGAGTGACATTAGAGAGATTACATAAACTCAGAGAATCCCTATTTTTTTGAGTCATTGTTTCCTTCACTCGTAGACTAAGGGCAGTAATGAGACGTGGATTTGTCATTTTCTTATCCATGTGTGCCTCGAAATCTTTGTGGAAGGAAATGGAAGAGCGGTGAGGAAATATTGCCTCCATTCACTTACCATTTAGTAATGGCTACCATCTTCCTGTGCAGTTTTATATACTCTTACTTTGCAATTAATTGGTGATGGGCAAGAAGTCAGAGTCAAGAGAAACTTGTGTACTCGATCCTTAATTGTCATGTGCCCACTTGAGCCGAGTAAGAACCGCCTAGCAGATTAGCAAATTGTGGGTGTGTCTGTGGACCACTGACATGGAGGCCAGCAGCCCGAGGGAGGGAGACCCACCCCGGATATAGCACCATCTAGTAGGTTGGGCGCCTAGATGGAATAAGAAGTGGAAGACGGAGGTGTTTCACTTGTGTGTGTGTGGAGCTTCAGTCTTTGCTTTTGCCTTCAGCTGTTCTTCAGGCTTCCAATACAGACCCTTCACCTTTCTGACACAGACTCACGCTGGGGACTCTGCAGTGAGCTTCCCAGGCCTTCAACCCTCCGATGCTACTGGATCCTCTGGCTCTCCAGGATGCAGACAGCTATTTTGGATTCTTCATCTCTGACCCAGCAGAGGGCCATTGGGACTCCTCCGCTTCTGTAAACCTGCCTAAAAAATTCCCTGTATAATATATATGTGTGTGTGTGTGTGTGTGTGTGTACAAATTGAATGTGTTCCTCCGGAGAACCATAACTAATAGAACTAGAAATAAGTAGGGTACATAAACTGCCCTGTCCCATCCCTATGGGAAAACCAGGACACGCATAATAGCCACACAGTTAGCTGCAAGCAGACACTGAGGTTCATGTTTGTCCTGGCTCATAAAGGGGCTGAAGTCAGCTCCAGCACTGTGGGGTGGGGGACTGAGGAAGGCTTTGCAGAAGAGGCTGCATTTCCAGCAGGCCTCGGAGGACAACTAGGAATTGGGGTTTTGTGCGGACAAGATAGCAAATGCAAAGGCTAGTCTGGCAACTGCTGTGCTTCTGGAAAGGCAAATGGTCGAAGTCCTTGAGCTTCCCAGACAGCGGGACACTGCAGAAGGACGGACCATGGCAAATAAGGCTGTGTTTTTTATAAGGGGATGTTTGTTGTTGGTTTAAGATTCCCGGTGACAGCATAAGTCACACTCGTAATCATTGTCCTTATTGATTTCCTGTCCCTCTAGAAGGCAGATACACTTTGAGGAGCTTACAACAACCAATAGTGACAGTCTGAGGATACTTCCCAGAGAGTTAAGCCATGTCCAAAATGTCTCCTGTCCAATTGCAAGAGACCAATTTTGAGCCATCTGGGACTGGTCTTTCAGGATCTCAATATTAGAATATGAACATTTTGCATTAGCTTAATTACAGTATTTTCTTCCTCTTACTGGTTTTAATGATTTCCTTT
This sequence comes from Hystrix cristata, assembly GCA_004026905.1. Lineage (NCBI taxonomy): Eukaryota > Metazoa > Chordata > Mammalia > Rodentia > Hystricidae > Hystrix > Hystrix cristata. The sequence goes on from PVJO010001612.1 coordinate 47,025, forward strand.
TTACTGTTAATCAGTGTATATTTATTAGAAACTTCGGTCGCATCAAGGAATTTCGACCTTGGCCTGGGCTGCAGAAGTCCACAAGCTAGAGTTATACTACATGTGCACTATTCTTTCCTCTCTTGGGTTTGTCATGCCCAGTCTTTCTACTCCCTGTGACGTCCTCTCTCATCTATGTGGTTGCTCTTGGATAATGCTCAAGGTCAAGAGAGTGGAACCTTGAAAACAGAATGAAAATACGTAGTAGTCTTAGGGATATGGGAACAGGTGCACTCCATCTGCTGCCTGTGGGAGTAAAACTGGGGCAAGTCCAAGGAGGATAATTGAGCCGCCTGCATCCAAAGGCCTTGATTTAGAATGTGGGTGACAAGATGGTGCCACTTCTAGAAGTGTCTTCTACATAAATCTTGCTTTAGGTGTTTAACTTTACTTTGACTTTAACTTATATCTATCATAAAGATTTTTGCATCATTCAACCACGGATACGAACTTGGCCCACTGTTTAATAAAAAACTGGGGAGGAATCTAGCAAGTGTCTATTAGTGTGGATTGTCATAAATTATGACATACCAAAAAGGAAAAAGTTGGCTTATATTTGCTGACGTTGGACAAAAACAGTCCATACCGAGCTCCGTACTGTTAAGTACCAATAGTGGGTTCTAAAAACATGTGAAATGTGGTGCCACTGTAGTTTAAAAGCTAAACCTCTCTTCTCTGTCTCTCTTTCCATAAAAGTGCTATTTCTTTTCTCCATGCTTGTTGAGATGCCTTTCTTTGTTAATAAGCGTATGTTATTTTTTTAAACCAGAAGAATGTAAGACTATTTCCATTTTAAAAAGAGGCCAGGTGTAGTGGGGCATGCCTATCATCCTAGCATTCTGGGAGGCTGGGCCAAGAGGATTGCAAATGTGAGCCCAGTCTGGGCAACTTAATGACTTAGCAAAATCTTGTCTCAAAATTAAAAAAAAAAAAAGGAGAAGGGACTTGTACATGTAGCTCAGTACAAAAGCTCTGGGTTCAATTCTCAGTATGACAAAAGGAAGGAAGGATCCAGGAAGGCGGGGAGGGAGAAGGGAAAGAAAGAAAAGAAGAAAGGAAGGTAAATTTTTTCTGAGCAGGTACTCTTGAAACCATCTTTTTAAATTTTTATTTTTATTAGTACACATTTGCAGTACATAATCATTGCCTCCATCTTGGGGAGTTGGTACATGTACATAACACGACTTTATTTAGCCTGTTGGCAGAGTGTGAAGACTCTAGACTTTTCTTTGGAATACTAAGCAGTTGCTACCTCTAGAGCATGACCGGGCTTTTGCTTAGGTCATGTGGAAATAATTCCCCATTCTCTGGTCATCCTGGAGTGGGAGTTACACTCTGCAAAGCCCTGAGAACTTGGCCCTGGAAGTTGGAGACAATGGATTTGCCCCTCCCATTATTCCATGCAGGCCCTCCAGTCTAAAAGATGACCTTGTGTTCTGGTCACAGGTTGACGATGCCTTTAGCACATGCATTTATTGTCCTGTGTGTGCCATGCTGCTTCCTATCTAAATAAACTTTTGTTGTGCTCTAATTCCTTCGCAGCTGCCTGAATTTAGATCTCAGTGTCTTTGACAGAGATATAGGATGCAGAAAGCTCTTTGAAGAGTGGCCCTTGCTTCTTACAACAATAATTCATTTTGTAGCCTGGAGCTTGATACAATCTTCCCTCCACGTGATCCTTTGAACTTTCAGAACTTCAGATCTGTATTAGAAAAGGAATTATAAGGACAGGCACACGTTCAACTTATATTAGGCTTCCGGAGAATCTCTGCAGGAAGAAAGAGGAGCCAGGTCTGTTTCTGTGACTCTTGTCCTCTGTAATAGCCTCTCTGTGGGCCCATAATTAAGGGCAATAATAGGCGTTAACAAGCATTTTCTCTTCCAGTTTGTAAATTACTAAGTGCTTTTGCATTCATCACTTTTTACAACCAGTCTCTGAGAATGGTATGATAATTACTACCTTTTTCTAGGTAAGGAAACTAAAGCAGAGAGTTTAAATTATTGCCTAAAAGTATTAAACTCATATGTTTGGAGGCCCAGAAGCTCAAATCAAACAGCTCTAGGTGCAGATGAATCCAGGTGCTTGAGAAATGTTAGCAGACTAAAACCTCCATGTCTGTACTGTTTTCTCTGTGTTGCTATACTGCTAACATAGTCTTTCCACATGATACATATATAGCTATAGGTGGCTATAAGTCATTCCTGTATATAGCCACCTACAGCTGCAGCCTACATCCTATAAGTTATCAACCACAGCAGAAAGAGACACTGCCTGTTTCTGGTCTTGTAGCCAAAATCTCAAGACTGATCATTATTTGTTCCTATCCCCCCGACATCTGTTACTGTGCCTGTGGAACGGGAGGTTCCAGAGCTGGCAGGCTCCTGGATGGGGCAAGGTCAGCCCCAGAACTGAGAGTAGAGGAAGGGGATTCTTTGAAGTGCAACACAGTGCTGTTCACAAAAGGAGGCATGAACGAGAGGCAGATGGAAACAGCAGATGGCGATGAGCAGAGGGCAAGGCTAGCATTCCCGGTGCGGTGCTGGAGTGTGACTTCAACTTCTGTGGCCCACAGCAGCACATCCAAAGCGATGCCCTCACTCTATGCTCTGTCATTGCCAGCCTTAGACCATTTGACCACTAGACTATTTGGATACCAGTGAATCCCTGTGTACATTAAACACTATCTTCACTGTACTAGATTTCCTGTCACTGGGACAAATACACAAAACCCAAAATTTGAAGGAAGAGAAGTGTACGTTGGCTCATGGTTTTCAGAGGATTCAGTCCATGGTTGGCTGGCTCCAAGGGAGAAATAATATGGTAAAAGGGTCTGCTGGAGGACAGCTACTGCTGCCATAGCAGCCAGGAAGCAGAGAGAGAAGGGAGGACCTGAGGAAGGAGATACACCCTCCAAAGGCACACCCCAAGGACACACCTCTTCCAACCAGGACCCACTTCCTAACGTTTAGCTATGAACTCATCATTGGATCCATCCATCAATACATATAATACCCCCATGATCAAATCACCTTTTCAAAGCCCCATCTCTGAACACATGAGACTTTTGGTGGACATTACAGATCTAAACCAGAAGATTCACAGTTAATACATATATCATGACTTGTATGCATTGCTCCCTTCAAACATGTGTGTATAGCTAAGATTAATAAAATATTGATTTCTTTTAAAGCATCTTTGAAATCACAGTGGTTTTGGTCTTTACCTATATTCTGAATGTATAGAGAGAGTTCAAGCTGTTATCCTTTGGAAGGTTTTCAGATAGAAAGTGTGAGGGTTGGGCTCATCTTTGCCACTGTTTCTAGGGTCCTAATCTTCCTTGGGCTTCAGTTTCCTAACTTGTACAATGGGACGAACTGTCCTGCTCACAAAGTCTTGCAGTGAATTTCCCTCGTGCAAGTGGAAAGGGAACCAATAAGCAGTGTTTTTTTTTTTAATTATAAAATATCATTGATATTTTATTTTTAGTTCAGTCCCCGCTCAGGGATGTTGCTCTTAATGTGTTCTGCAAACCACTAATGGCCCGTGATGCAAAATGTGCTTGTCCATTTCTAATATAATTGTGCAGATCAATGAAAGTCTGTCTTTCTCCATGATGAACAGCAGACTTATAGATTTCTTTTTTAAGATACCCTTTGAAGAAGGGTATACATTCCAGGAAGCATATTTTATCTTTCTCATAGAGGAAGGGATCGACCATTTCAAATTACTGTTTATATTTCTGCTGAAGTATAACAGAAAAATGTTCATGGATCAAAAATGTAGCCCTTGCAAGTTTTCACAGACAGAACACATTTCCTTGTAAAACCATCATACAGGTTAATTAAGAAATAGAATTCCAGAAGCTTTGCATCAGTATCCTTGTGGGTCTTTGCTAGTTACTATGCACCCACCAGTAATTGCCCCCTGGTGTCTAACAGCATAGATATGCCTCATCTGTTTCTTTAATCCCTGTAAACTAATTCTTCATGTCTATGATTTTTCACTCAGTGTTGTATTTTAAAGAGTCATTCATTTGTTGTGTAAGCCTACAATGGTGAATTTTTTCACTGTTATATAATACTCTGTGTGTGTGTGTGTGTGTGTGTGTGTGTGTGTGTGTACATCCATCACTACTCATTTTATTCACAGATATTCATCTGTGGCTACTCCAAATAGTGCTGCTATTGAAATTTTATAGAGATCTTTAGGTGATTACATGTGTGAAATTCTGTTGAGTCACAGAGAATGCATAAGCTCGGCTTTGGTAGATATTGCCCCATATGTTTCAAAGCCACTGTGGCCAATTTATCCTTCTCCAGCAATATCAGAAAACTTAATGATTCTTGGTATTTTCTGTCTCTTTAATTTCAGGCATTATAGAGGATTTGTATGGTTTTAATTTGCAATTTGCATTGTGGCTCTTAATTTGCATTTCTCCAATAAGTAATGAAGTTGAAGCAATTTTTCATAATTTTATTGGCCATTAGGACATCCTCTTTGGTGTACATTTACCTATTTGAGTGTATTTCTTATTTATTATTTGTATTACTGTCTTTTTCTTGGTGGTTTGTAAAGAGCAGTCAACCACTGTCTGTACCTTTTTTACTGATAGGATGATTTTTAAAGTTTTAATATTAATTTTTTAAATATACAGTTCATTAAATGACTTCCAGCAATTGTATCATTCCATTAATGAACAATTCTCTAAACAGAATGTTTCTTTAGCACTTTAAAGGACAATAATAGCTATTAGACATACAATGATGAATGAAACGCATGGGACCTGTCCATATGGCGTTTCCATCAGATAATAAACAGACACATACATAATTAAAAGCCACAGCCAATTACATAAATACCACAAAGGATCAATCAAGGTGGAGGGAGCAAATATAAGGGTTCCTTTTCAGTTCCAAGGACTCGTCTATTATTGAATCTGGAACCTGAAGACCAAGAAAAAAGCCATGAAAAATGGAGTCTGGATGTCCCAGTCAGATAGAATACACCTGTTAATCTGCGGGGTGGAAACATGGTTTACATGTTCTAAGATTTGAGAGAAGGCTGTGTTCCTAGAGCGAGGGTTGGCAATTTTTTTTTTTCTGTGAAAGGTCTAATAAATACTTTAGGTCAGGTGCAGTGTTGCATACCTGTAATCCCTTCACTCTGGGAGGCTGAGGCAGGAGAATCACAAGTTTGAGTCCAGCATAGGGAACTTAGTGACTTAGGGAGAATATTACTCAAAATTTTGTAAAAGGGCTAGGGATGTACCTGAGTGTGAAGGCTTTGGGTTAAATTCCCAGTAACACACATACACACACACACACACACACACACAAAGTACTTCCAGGAGCCTGGTTACTTGAGATCCAGAAATAGCCACTGGGGAAAGCCCAGCTCTAAATATTTCCGATTCCAGAAAAAAAAAATAATATTGATTAGAGCAGGATATGCCTTCCCTGGAGTAGCGATACCATGAGAAACAGCAGTTACCTCAGCTGTTCTAAGCAGTGTGTGTGTTGACATGTGAGTGACTTTTATATACTGAAAGAAACACTACCTTCGCAAACGGGAACCAAATCGGTGGCGGTAGTCATTTATTTATGAAGTACCTGCTCTGTACCGTGGGGATATATTGGTAAGGGAGAGAGATTTGTCCTTTGCCCTCAGGTTGCTTTAAATCTAACAGGTTCACCAGCAACAACCTCCATCTATGAATCAATCTAGGACAGAAAAAGTCCCGGGCTCAGGGAGCATATATTATTCTAGCGTATCTCAAAATACTCTGAAAACCTACTGCCCAGCCTAATTAGTGAGACTACTTCAAAAACAAAAGAAATCCAAGTTGGATGTGGTGGTGCATACCCATAATTCTGATACTCTGGGAGGCTGAAGCAGGAGGATTCCAAGTTTGAGCCCAGCCTGAACAACCGAGCTGCTTAGTGAGACCCTGTATCAAAAATACAAAAGGGCGATGGGTATAGCTCACTCTGAAGGCTGTGGATTCATTCTGCAGTCCTGAAAAAGAGAAGAGAAGGGAAGGGTGGGGGGAAGGAGGAAGAGGAGAGGAGAGAAAGAAAGGAAATGAAAAGTGAAGCATTTTAGGCTGTGCAGATCAGACAGTTCTTGCAACTCCTGAACTCTGCTGTTCAGCCTGAGAGCAACCACAGATGGTACATAAACAAAGGCACAGAGCTGCGTTCCAATAAAACTTCACTTACTAAAACAGGCAGTGGTTGGTCTATGGACAGTCATTTGCCAACCTCTGGTCTGCCGTCACAGAGAAAAATGTCCGGTCTTTTCCCTGAATTACCTCAGTAAGCTCCTAGCTCGCCTTGTAGCTTCCTTCTGCTCCCCTGCAAGCTCCGCCCTGCACGGAATCCAGAACGAAACCCAGTGGTGATGCTCTTCTCTGATCAAAACTTGCCAGAAGCTTCCAGCCGAATGCAGACTAAAATCTAAAACTGACACAGGCCCGAGCTAGGCGGTGCTGATTTGTAAACTATTGGGAAAGGTCTGGTTTGCAGAGGGAAACACTGAACTTCCCTGTCTGTCTCTGTGCTTGGAGTCCTCTGACTGCCGTGGACGTGAAAAGGTGACATAGAACATGGTCTCCAGCTGCTCTTCAGCAAGAATAACCTGTCCTCCTTGTCCGCCTCCTGATATCTATTCACGTGTGGGGCTCTCCAGTTGCTCTCTTGTCTGCTCTGGCCTTGCATTGCTGGTCCAGTAGCAGACGTGTGCTATATGATGAACGGATGAGTGAATGGACGAGTATTACTTGTACTCTGCCGCTTCATTCATAGGAAATAAGTGGATACATGAATTGAGTTTTGGAGAAGAAAATAATGCCAAAAAAGATCTGCTGTTTTAGGGCTGGTGTCCAGGGGTGAGTGTGTCATAATCAGTAACTGGGAAGTCAGTAGAAGGGCCTGTCCGATTTGTTGGCTCTCAGACATGGTGAGTCTGTAGTGTGGAGTGGCAGTGGTGCCTACAGAATGAGACACGGGGCTTAGGAGAAAGACCTGGATTGGAGGTAGGGATCAGAAATAAGGTAAAAGAGGTGAGGCTGGACTGGATTCCATGCAGAAATGTAGAAAGCAAAATGGCCCAAGGACAAAACATATGCTGATATGTAGGATGGCAGTGATGGAAAACCTCTTATGAATGGAGAAACTGAATAAGCTTTCTAGATTTCCAAATAATAAAGTTTTCAAAAGAAATAAAAAGCTGAGTAACCCTCAAGATCCATACTGCAGTTCTGCATTGACTTTGATGTGAGGCTACATAAAAACTTGTGAAATAGCCCAGGAAAGTCATTAATTAACAAGGTACATAAGTTTTTAAATTAAGAAATGAACCATCTCTGTGTCGTATTGTGAAAGAACATATAATAACAGATCCTTAAGAACTAGATTTGAAGTCAGAGAAAATGTGGGTTCGAGTGCCCACCCATCTGCTCACCAGATGTTTGTGCTTAAACTGTCTTACCAGCTCTGAGCACCAGTCTCAGTGTCCTTAAAGTGAGATGGTACAGTGCTTTCTTCAGAAAGTGGTTGTAAGGACTAAATGAGATGATGTATATGTGGACGCTCTGGCATCATCAGCATGTAATGTGTTAGAAATTACAACTTAAAAAGCACCATCATTGTTCTTATTGAACGGTGTCTCTGGAAATTCTCAATTTAAGTAAACAAACAACATGGTCGGGTAACCCAGGTGAGGGTTTTTCTACTGGCAATGGGGGTGGGGTGGGAAGGATAATAGGACTTATTTTCCCAGAGTCAATGAGTTAATATAATCAAGGTTGTTAAAAGAGTTTATACAGTAAATTTTCAATTATTTTGGAGGTTTTTCTGAGTCATTTTAACATCATTATTACTCTTTGGTTATGTGGTGATTTTAAATTAAGATGCAATGCAAATTTTATGTAATTCATATTTGAAGTCATCTTGGGAATATATCAAAAGACTTATCCTAAAATTCAGGATCCCAAGGTCGACACCTTGTTTCTAACATCTGTCCTCAGAAGTCTATAAATGTGTCCACATCAAGGTAGCTGGGTCAGTGGGAAACTGCTCCCCGGCCTGCTCCTCAGTTCTCGTTTTTGACAGCCAAGAAGCCCCTTTTCACTCTCTCGCTCTGTGCTCCTCTCGCCCCACCCTGAGACTTTGGAAGGACCAGACAGTGGCCCTTGCAGAGTTTTCTCACAGTGGCAGAGTCCATATTAGGCAGCAGAGAATTCGTCAGGGCAGGAGGCCCAAATAGAACGTGCATAGTTTAGGGGATTGCAGAAATTAGCCCCCATTACTGAGAACACTGTTAGAAAAATACTATCCTGGAAGACGGAGTTTAAGGAGAATTGTGACAGAGGAGTAGGTAAGCTCTGCAGAGAAGCCGCGTGGGAGGGAGTCGGCAGAGGAGTTCCCATACCCTGCCTGTGAGCGCACTGTAAATTGTGCCTGACAGCCATGTCAGCTGCAAAGGCGAGTGCCCCACTCCAGTCTTGCCTCTTCCACTCACCTGCTGTGGGACTGCTCTATGCCTCAGTTTTCTCACACGTGAAATGGGAATCATAGCAGGGCCTCCTCCTAGGATTTTTGGTGGGCCACATAAGTGACAAGTATACAAAAGAGTCTGGCTTCTGTGCCTGCTATCATGGTCATTGCCTCCCACTTTATTATTACAAGAGCCATGTCCTAGATACAGCTTTCAGTCTGGAAGAGGTGAGTGGAGAGGCGTAGCCCCAGAGAAACGACAGTGTGTGGCTTCAGCACGGGGCCTTGGAGTCAGCAGAGCCTTCCCCTAGATCCCACTTGTCACACTGTTTGCCACCTTGAGGCCAGTTTCCTCATTTGAAAACTAGGAGCAGTAATAACACCTCCCTTGTGCCATTGAGAGGATTAAAGGAAGAGAGGCGTGAAAAGCCATAGCACAGTGCCTGTATCAAGTAATCCTAGAGCAACAGACATTATGAAATCCAGCCCCCAAACATTATTCACAGTCGTAACTCGAGCTGTACCGAGGACTGAGGCTGAGCAGAGGTCCTGGGAGTCAGAAGCACACAAGCCAAGATTTGGAGAAGGCTCATCCCACACAACACTGTTTTTGCACTATTATTTGTCCTTCGGAAGGGTCTTGGCTTCCTTCTTTGGGCTGTTGGGAAATCAGAATCTAAAATGAACATAATGCCTATGGTTAATCTCTAGGACTATGTGGCTGTATTTTATTGCTGGGCCAAGAGAGGTGGAAGAGAGAGGAAAGCAAGGGTACACATTGTGCTCTCAGGGTCACGGTGTCCCCTGGAGCCACCCAGGAGGCATTGATTATTGTTTAAGGAGGGTCTTGGCTTCTGTCTTTGGGGTAGCTACATTTACATTCCCTCAGGACTCACACAAAACACTTTGTCCTTATAGCCGGAAAAAAAAAAGGTTCATAAGGGAATTAATAAACAAACCAAAGAAAATTCACGTCTGCCTTTTAATTATAGAAGAGTGATTGCTATGCTAATCATAATCAGCATCAAGGTCAAAAGTTTCCACCACTCCGGAATGAACATTTAGGAAATAGATTAGCCTGAATGCCAACGCTATTTCTGAACTCTCAGCTCACATGGGTTCAAAATAGAATGCTGTATCTTTTAAGTGTCTTTTAACAGGAGCCATATAAGGTACTGCTAATACATTGATTAAACAAATGTCACTCCACAAACCTGCTAATGCCCACAGCAGAAGGAGAAACATCAGCAGATCTTTGAATTAGTGTGATTGCTTAGACTGCTGCGGTAAATGCTGGTAATTTGTTGACCTGTATAAGATCTTGCTTTGTCTCTGGTAGATGTCATTGTAGAATGTGTTAAAAAGTACTTAGGCCTCTGGTTAGCATGGGTGATGAAACATGAATGTATCCGGTGAATACTAATCAATTTTTATTTACTTCTAAGTATTTGTATTTGTAATAAAATAAGATATCCCTTTATGCCTATAATTTTATAAAATTAGACCTCTACCTCACACAATATGCAAAATAGATTCTAGCTGTGGAACAAACAGAAGAGATATTATCCTCACAGTGGACTACTGTCCATAAAAAGCATTGATGTACTGATACATGTTACAACTTAAATAAACCTTGAAAGTATTATGATAAATGAAAACATTCAAACACAAGAAGTCACACATACTGTGTAATATTGTTTAAATGAAATATCCAGAACAGATAAACCCCGGCAGACAGAAAGAAGATTGGTGGTCTGGAGTGAGGAGGGAGTAGACAATGACTGGTAACGGGCGTGGTGTCTCTCTCCTCAGGGTGAAAAAGTATTTTAGAACTAGAGAGAGTATGTTCTCACAACATTGCAAATGTCCTAAATGCTACCAAATTGTTCGCTTTATTTTTTTTATAGATTTGTGTTATAAAACATTTACCTTAATAATTTTAGGGATATTTGAAGAAAATGTAGGGTAATGTTTATACAGTCTTGGAATGGAGGGTCCTCTTAAGGCAGAGGACTCAAAACCATCAAGCAAAATGAACCAGTTTATGAAAATGAATTAAAAACATAGGTGCAGCAAAAGATGTATATGTGTGGCAAAAGATGTACACTGATATAGATAACTAATGTAAAAAGAAAAATAGTATAATGTAAATACTCAACAAAACAGTCCTTCAAATCTGTAAGAAAGAAGATGCTAGAGAAAAAATTATGAAATTGATACAAATAAGTAATTCATAAAGGGTTAAACGCAAATGACAAATATGCATTTTAAAAGTGCAATTAGTAGTTAGGGGAACTATTAATTTCTTGACCATCAATTTGGCAAAAACAATTATAAAGGAAACTGTTTTTGATGATGTGGGGAAAAGGTGATATCAAACCCCATGAATAGAAATGTGCACTGTCAAAACATGCTTAGGAAATAGTGGTACAGGATTTACTAAAACTTGAAACGATCTAACAATTTTGCTTCTAGAAACCTATTTGAAAACATCAAAGCACAGGAATACAAACATACTTCATAAGAATTTTTATTAGACCTTTGCTGATAGTAATGAGATAAATAGCATGAAGGTATACTATTTAGACAACAGCTACATAAATATTAAGCAACTATTAAGACTATATTAGAAAATATTTATGTGGAAAGGTGCCAATGTTGTGTTAAGTAAAAATAAAAAATAAAATAGTGAAGAAGGAAAAGAAAACACACTCAGGGCTTGTGGCTACTTTGAGGGGATGGAACTGGGAGGAGGGGAAGGGAGAGAGCGTTGCTTTTTCATACCATTCTGTATTTTTTACTTCATTTGGTGAATATATATTCATAACTTAAGAATTGCTCCAAATAATAGATATATAAATAACTAATTAATAGATTCCACAATTATTTACCTGTTGTAGGCATAGTTTAAAGGCTGGCATCTATCTGTGGTTACTTAGAGTTTCTTTAAAAGAACATAAAAATTGCAAATATGACATTTTACCTGGTGCCTGTTCCCAGGTCTTTAGAAATAAATTTAAAAAACCTGAGAAACCTCCAGACTTAGCTGGGGTCTTGGGACTCTCCTGCCCTACACCTGACAGGATGCTGATGGCCCCCACCCGGCAGGACCTCCCTGGATACATCCCATGCCGGGGGGCATCTTCCTTTTCCAGGCAGCAGGTTCCATTTCCGAGTAGCTCTACTTCTTCCTTTCTGCTGAGTCAGATCGTCCTCCCCGAGGGTCCCCATTGCTGAAATGGTTTAAGACTCTAAACCTCCCATTCGGGAAGACCCAGTTTGGGCCCTGGCTCCCCTGCTTGACGCTCTGTGACCTTGTGCAGGTTTCTCAACGACTCTGTTTTTCCAATCCCCATATAGAGAAGAAGGTCTTATTCCCTCCCTGGGATATTGGGGTTAATGTGGAACATACCTGCAAGATGATTCTTGGAGAGCTTGGTGTATTGAAAGATTGAGTAAATAGTGGCTGCTGGGACAAGGCCTGGATCCCAAAGTAGAGGATGGCTTGTATCTGTCCTAACTTAGGACCGGCACAGGGCTCACACTTTTCTATTCCTTCAGTTCACTCATGCTTTCTTTCACCTATTCATTCATTCATCTACTCAATAAATATTCAAAGACTTTACCATGGCCCCTGAAGCCCTGTATACTTAGGCCACCTTTCCTATTGCCCCCAAACTTCATGCTCACTTGATTACCCTGCCCCCTAAACTCTCCCCTTTATATTCATCACTACTCCGGCCTCCTGGCTGTTCCTCAAACTAATGGAACATTTGCCTGCCTCAGGGCCTTTACTGTTTTTGGCTGTTCTTTCTGGAACATTCTTCCCACCTTTTATCCACTTCTTTGAGCTATCTGCTTAAAGTCACCCACTAAGTGCAGACATCCTAGACTGCCAACATGACCCCTTCCCCAGGTCCCTTTACCCTGCTGTATTTTGTTTCACAATGCTGACACCTGTCTGCATGTTTCTCATCTGTCTCCTCCAGTTAGCATGTGAACCTCACCAGAACAGGAACTCTTTTGTTTCCTCTGGGTCCCCCATGTCTAGAGAAGAACCTGGCACATAGTAGGCACTCAGTAAGTCCCCACTGGACGAAGAAGCGCTTGGGGCTCTGGCTGTGAGCCAGGTGTGCTCTTGCAGTGGCAAATACCACCGGCACGGTGCTTTCTGCTTCAGTCGGAATCATCCTGGCCCAATACAACAGTTTTAACAAGCCAGCCAGCAGACTGTCATAGTAAATGTTGTTTATGTACAAGACATCTTTATGCTAAGGGCAATAAAACAGCCTTAAGGCGCCAAAATCCTCAAGTTGAGTGACTGGTTAACTGTTAGACCATAAATAATTTGAGTTGGCAAGAAATATTCTCACTCAGCATGTGGCGGTTCACTGTCACTTCTCCGGGCTCCATCTGACACGCGGGAATGTTATAGACTAAAAAGCCATCCTAAGTGGACTGCAGTCTTGCAATGGAGGTCAGGGACAAAGGGAGTCAGACGAGTGACAGGGAAGTGGGCACGCGGCTGGGAGGGCCACACCGCCGCTTGCTCCCGGCGAGCCCTGAGCTGCTTCACATGTGGACCTGTAGGGCCACACTGTCGCTTGCTCCTGGCGAGCCCTGAGTTTGCTAAGGGAAAGGGCCCTCGGCGCACCTGTCCTGCAGGGCTGGCAAGTGACTCTGCATTCATTCTGCTAATTCTTGTGGCTGTATCTTTATGCTCAGACCAACAACTAGAATGAGTATACGAAATCATATTTCGTATACTCACTATTTTCAGCAGTTTAGAGTGGGAGCGAGACAGACCTGTATTTGAATCCAGGCACTCCCGTTTTCCACATGTCTGACCTTGACCTAGTTTGTGGACCCTTGAGCCTCAGTTTTAACAACTCAAAAATGGGATGAACAGAATTCCAGTGTTATTATCAAGAATTAACTACAACATCTCATATCAATCACTTGATAGTGTCTGTAATGTTGTGAGGGCCCAATTACCAGAGTGAAGGCTGTTTGGATGAGCCTGAATATTAATTCAATAATCTCTCCCAAAGCTTAAATTGATGATTGGTTAGATGTCATGTAAGACAAACATGAAACAAATACAAGACAAGGGATTGTTTCTCATACTTAAGAAAAAAGTGTCATCGGGGCTGGGGATTTAGCTCAGTGATTAGAGTGCTTGTCTAGAGAAGAACCTGGCACATAGTAGGCACTCAGTAAGTCCCCACTGGACGAAGAAGCGCTTGGGGCTCTGGCTGCGAGCCAGGTGTGCTCTTGCAGTGGCGAATACCACTGGCACGGTGCTTTCTGCTTCAAGGCCCTGAGTTCGATCCCCAACACCACAAAAAAAAAAAAAAAAAGAAAGAAAAAAGTGTCATCAAAATGGTCTCCAAGAATGTAATAATAGGACAAAGAAATCCATGAAATCCATGTGATTCCGAGGTTCCCAGTATCTTTTACACAAACAAACCTGTGTATAGTTTCAGCCATGTTGACTGAGTGATTCACAGGAATGGAGTAGAGTACTACAGCAAGAGGGGCAGCCTAAGGGAGGGATGTATGTTGTAGCCCTGCTCTGCCACAGGATGGCCTTAGGAGGTCTCCTCCCCTCCACTGGAGCCCAGGTTTTTCATTGTGCATTAAGGACAAGTCACCCGGATGTTTTACATCTTGGACCGTGGAGTCCAGGTCCCCTTTTATTAGATACATCTAATTAATCCTCATAACAAATTTAAAACATGTTATAGTCATTGAAGATTAATGTTAAAACTCAGTACAGCAAATGACAGCAAGAAGGAACATTAGAATTTTCTATTCTTTCCTCATCTACCTCTGGAGAATTCTAATTACCTTAAAAGTGGAATCATTTGGAATCTCCCTAATTTGCATATAGACTTTGATCTTTCCAGTCTTTACTCTAGCTTAGTGGTTTTCAAACTCTAGCTTATATAAGATTTGCTTTTTATGATTGATGTTATAAAGTATGCTTTTTACATCATCATGAAATTTTGTGCATCATGGGTATTTAAGGGATTTTAAATAAAATTTTGGCCATATATAATTTTTATTACTTTAGAAATCAATTTCTGTAGCATGTAGCCCCACAATAAAAAGGAATACACTGATGATTGTCCCCTTCCCAGAAAATAAAGGTGATGAGAATGGTTATTTTAGAGTAAGACTCTGTAAGTCAAAATAGGTCACATCTCCGAAACCACTAGCAAGCAGTCTCCTAGGGATGTTAGGGTTGGAGCAGCCTGGGGACAGGTTGTAACAGAGATGTGTGGAAGCATCAGAGCTGCCTCCCAGATCTGCAGCTAGGGGTGGGAAAGTGAGGTAGATGGTGCTGCCTGAAGGGTAGTGTGGAAGGAGGGCTCCTGTGACCTGAGTAATGGAATGGAGAAGAGCAGTGGCATATGAATGCTGCCCTAAGAACCTACAGGGGTGGCCAGGTGGAAGAAGGTTCTACCTGGGGCTAGGAACTTAGGAGAGGGGGCCTGGGGTGGAAAGAGCCTTCGGGCATTTAGTCCAAAACTGGGATGAGTGACTGTGGGCATTCCAAGGAAATGCTTCCCAATGTTATTTCCTTTTCTCTTGCCTGGAATGCCCCCATCTTCACTTACAAGCCTGGATCACACACCAAGAAAGCATCTTAGCCAGGGGCTATGTAGGTGGCCACATCTCAGAGGGCCATTGAGGGCAGCACTTATGTCAGCCACCAAGACAGTGGTCAGGGTCTGGACACTTGGGCACCATACTGATGAGTTCAGGACCCAGAGCACTTCAAGTAATATCTTGGCAGGATTTCTGATTTGAGTTCAGATCCCAGCACCTCTTACTTCCTCTGTAGCAGCAAGAAGGGAATGATAGCGTATGACTGTGGTAGGAGCTGAAGTCTTCTGCACCCTGGAGAAATCTGGAGGTGCGGCTGCCTTCCAGGGCTGGGGGGCTAGGCCTCTCAGAGGCCAACTGTGGTTCAAGAACTAGCAGAGCCAGAGCTCATAAACACATCCGTAATCAGAGATTACAGTCTACTTTCTGAAATGGTATTGTTAGAACAAACTGGAAAGGATTTTAGTATAGTGAAAGTTGAGCTCCTGGGGTTCAGTAAGTCCTCTTCTTGCCAGGACAGTGTTATTAGCAACTGCAGGTTGCCAGTGCTCCTCCTAACTTGAGTGTGTGTGTGCGTGTGCGTGCATGTGGATGTTCGCACGTCGAGCTGGGGTGTCTCTTCCTGTCAACCTGTAGGCCAGCAGAAACTGTACTATTCCATGGATTGGTGTGAAAATTAAATGAAATCATGAATATAAAGCATTTAGCACAATCTCTGGAATACATTACGTGTCTAATGAATGGATGTTGTTGCTCTTGTTGCCTCATATGGTGGGATTTTCCAGGAGGGGGGAATGAGTTGCAAGAGGATGAAGCAACACAATTAGGGCTCTTCATTATCTAAATGCCTCAAAGCTTCAAGGAGAGCCAGTACTTGGGTGTTCACTGTCTGCAGTGAGGTTCATGGTCCAGGTCACCTTCCTTCCCCAAGTTTATGGCCACTCTCAGCCTGGGCAGACACTTGGCAGACCCCGGGTTAGGGTGAGAGTTGAGCAGAGTGTCCCCCTACCACACACACAAATCTCAAAACTTCCCCTCCACCCCAGGCTCTACCCAACGCACTCTATCAGCTGCCACTCCATTTTCCAGAAACAAAGTTGTTTTTGCCCTCACTTTGTCACTTCTTGCCGTTATTGTTTAGTGCTGCTGTAAAACAGAAACCAGACCTGAGCCCATGAGTTCCTGGCTGGCCTATAGGGATGATCTCTCTTCTTCAATGACCAGACATTATTAGAGGTTTTGCCATTGTCCGTTTCCTAGCTAGGTCTTGACAGCAGCACCTTGTTCTCTGCCTCCCACAATGGGAAGTGACAAGGACGTTTTCCCGGCATCGCAGGTCACTGAAGAGCAGGAGCTGACGTGAAGTACACACAGAGCCTAGACAGGTCCATCCTTCCGGGCGACAGCTACCAGGCCCATCAAACTTGCAGGAAACCACTTCCTACACGTCACTTCTCATCAGTCAAGTCAAATTCATTTGTAAGCAACAGAGCCAAGTCTGGCTGCTGTATGCAGGAGAGGCATTGACTGACAGACAAGAACAGCTCATGGTATTAAGGAGAAGCACGGATAGCCAGGCCTCTGAAAGGACGTGCTGGGATTGGGGCAGTAGAGAGCCTCCAGGGGGAAGTTTCCACCTACATGGTGCATGGTCCAGGTTCCCTGGATACTGGCTGACTGGCTCAACCAGGGCACAAGCACAGTAGAGAGTACAATATTTCCCAAGGGGGACTCCAGATATGTTACCCAGGTGGCAGTATGGGGCTGGGCAAAATAGCAGAGACGTCCACTGCAGTGCACCAGCCCCTCCCTGAGATTCCCTGATGCAGTTCGTCCTACTCCCTCCAGTAAGTCAATCCTGCCCAGGGCAGGAGTTCTCTTCAGTGCGGGTAGAGACATCCACAGGCCCGATCCTCTCACGCTGAACAGTCTGTCAAGATCTGTGCTTGTCCACAGGGAGACTCATCAATTTTTGTACGTTCAGCAGTTTCTCCCACAAGCTGAGTTTCTAAGAGACCTTACCATTGTTAATTTCTTTCTGTCTAGCTTCAATCTCTTTCACAGAGACTGAAAACCTCCTTAGAAAGCATGATTTATAGAGCAGAGTATGATAAGTGAAAGAAATTCTTTCTTTCTTCCCTCCCTCTTCCTCCGTCTTTCTGTCTGTCTTTGAGATAGGGTCTTGCTACGCAGTTCAGGCGGGTCTTGAATTCAGTGTGTAGCCCAGGCTGGCCTGGAACTCACAACGATCCTCCTGCCTCAGCTTCCTAAATGCTGGGATGACAGGCATGAGACACCACCCCTGGCTAAAAATCCTTTGTTTAGAGCCAAACGGCCTGTGTCTCTGCGAGCCTCAGCTTTCTGGTCTGTGAGATGGGATGGTTCTTTCCTGTGCCCCGCCTACTACCTCCCAGACAGGAGGACAGAAGCAGAGTTCTCCAAACTGTTCATGGTGATGTGTCTGTGAAGAGAAAACCTGAGTGACACCCAAGAATGGCAGTGGCCATGGATGTGTTTCCTCAAGTGACAGGCATTCTGGCCATCTAGAGAGCAAAGCATTCAAGTCCTACATGTTTGAAAATCAGATTTCAGGTATGTTTATGAGATTCAAGCAACTACTAGAAAACTAAGGGGTAGAGGGAACAAAAGAGTAAATAAATTTGAGAGTAAAGAGTTTTGGGTATCAGATGTCTTTTGTTCATCTTATTCACAGAATAAACTGAGCCCTGATTACTTGGCAGATGTTATACTGAGTTCCAGGGAAGCTGGGATGAACGCAACATAATCCCTGTGGTGCCCTGTAGCACGGAGCTGCCTAGCCTTGGAGCTGGAGCTTTTGTATCTGTGGGCTGCTGAAGTGGGACCCAGCTTCCTCCCCAGAGAAAGGCCCCAGAGGGAGTGCAGTTCACTGGGAATTGCCACGCTCCCGCTCCCACAAAGTCAGGAGAAGTCACTCCAACTACAGAAGCACAACGAAAATGTGAATAATGAATTGCCTGTTTCCTTCTCTTCTTTCAAATGCTCTAACCTTTGAAATTGGTGCAATTTAAGCATGTATATCTAGCCTGTAGGTATAGTGGGGTGGATGATGTGTAACATATGAGCTCGTAGACTTCTCTAATTGAAGTAGTATTTTCTAGTATTGGATGTTTTTAAAAAGTCAATTTAAAGAAAGCAACTGGAAGCCCAAACTAGTCTTCTGCAGGCCTACCCCATTTTGTACAGAGGAAAAGCAATGGATTTTAATTTCCATGTTGTTAGGGAAACACTTAGGGTCATTACATACTTATCCACAGTTAACAATTGACAATCACTGTAATTGTTCAGCCACTTTCTGAGAATAAATCCAATCACCTCCATAATACCTTTGATTATGCCATTCTCTAAGAATGGAGATGATTGATTATTCTATTATTTGACCAACCAAAACCATGACAAGCAATGACATATATGTGCCTTTATAGTCCTTGGCCTAATGAAAAGTGTAATTAATCTAAAAGGGAATTTTCACAACTGAATGTCTGGAGATTGATTTAGAAAACTTCTAAGAAGTGTGTGTGTGTGTGTGTGTGTGTGTGTGTGTGTGTGTGTCTGTTTAATGAAAGAGATTTGCACCAGGTAAAGAATCCCTTGGCAGTATTAAACCACTCAATAAATTATAGCAAGCTGTCTTCTGTAACTTCATGTGAGTAATATGAGCATCCTGACAGTAAAATTGAGCCCACGGGATGTGAATATGCTAACAGAACTCCTCACAATAAGATGCTTGTGGCTGGAACATTCTAATAGAATGTTTAATTACCTTTGTCTCTCTTCCTTTCCTAATTGCTGTTGCCTCCCTACTCACTTCCAATGTGGGTGTATTACAACCAGATGAAGAAAATTCCAGAGAAGAGGAAAAAAAGAAATGCCTTTCTTTAAAAAAAGAAAAAAATTATCACATCAGTGCTCTGTGTTCAGTAATGCCTTCTTCCTTTTTGCATAGGTTGGTTAACATTGTTGTGTTTGAGTATGATTTTTATTACCAATAATTACCCAGTTTGGTGCCTTCCGTGTTTTTCAATCCATTGCGGCTAAAATTCCCACTTAAAATTTTAAGCAAATGTGAAATTTCATCAGCTTGCAGAGAGTGTTTTCTCATTGAACATTAATGAAATTTGGTTTTAAGCTGCATCATAGATGGTCTGATTTGCTAGTTCGGTCACTTTAAATAGGCTACAGAAACCCAAGACTGCTAACATAAAACAAATCAAATGTGACAATTTTTACCACGTTTTACATCAGTGTGGAAAGCCCCAAAATATTATCTTTTAAATTTCAGTCAAAACAATTCTCATGAGAATTCCCTGCATATGGATAAAGGCAGCTGACCTTTCTGGGACAGTCACTCTCATTATTTAAGCAATCAACATATAACACAAGTATATCCACAACTAGCCCCGTTTCATCCCCTTGAAATTCTCCTCAAGAGATCCCACAGCCATAAAGGGAGGCCACAGGGCTGACTTGCAGGGATGAGCAAGTTCCATGGGCTTTTTAGGCTCCCAGACTCAAGAACACGGCTGTTTCCCTCAGCTGCAGACCGGAAGTGACGGAAGTTCCCTCTCCTTCCCAGGACTAGATGTGACTGGGTGTTGTAGATCACATTAATTAAACTTACACTCTTTTAACATTGAGTCACACGTGAAGCAGTTACCCTGCGCCAGCCCCATTGGCCATGTGGCCAGTCTTCCCACGAGTGAAGAGGAAAGAGTGCTAACTCCTGGGTGTTTCTGAGGGCCGAGCCATGCAGGAGCCTGACAGGCTGCTCCCTGGAAAGTCAGCAGGATGAGCTGATGGTACAGTCTACATCTGTGCTCAGAGGTCTCTCTTCCCTGCTTGACTTTTCTAGATAAATAAACAGAAATGAGGCCAATTTGCGCTCTTATTTGTTCAGACTCCTGGCCAAAGTTTGGTTGTAGATCTAAATTTCAGAGGCTATTATTTCCAGGGTTGCTTTAAGTCTGATGTTAAGACTAGTTACATGCTGGATGACCTGGTCCCAAGGAATGTCAGATAAACCTCGGTTTATGTTTTCATAATGGGGTAGTTTTGTAAAAGGGGGGTGGGGGGGGAGAGGAGGGAAAGGAAAGGAAAAAGAAAAGAAAAAAGTGCAAGGAACTTGAGACTGACTGTAGGTTTGAGAACAAACTTTGCTGTTTTGTAACTTCATGACTTTTAGCAATGGATGCATGGAACGTGTCTTAGTCCATTTTCTGTTGCAGTAACAAAATGTATAAGACTGGGTAATCTATGAAGAATAGAAGCTTACTTAGCTCATGGTTCTGGAAGCTGGGAAGCCCAAGAGCATGGTTAGAGCATCTGCTCAGCATCTGGTGAAGGCCTTCTTGCAGTGACTAACATGGGACAGAGCACCTCATGGAGAGACAGAGCAGACAACTCTTGTGGTACCCTATTGATCCATTAATCCATGAGTGGATGAATCCATTCATGAGGGCAGAGCCCACTTACCTGCCAAAGGTCCCACCTCTCCACACTGCTGCATTGGGGCCCAAGTTTCCTCTTTTATGGGAGCATAGTCAAAACACGTTTTGCATAGCAGAATGCAAAAAATAATTAATGCCCACTCTTGGATGTTTTCTTTCAAAGCTCATTACTGTGGGAAACAGAATCTTCTGTCTAATTTGGGTACCATCCATCTCGTGCTGAATATTGGTCAGACTCCTCTGGAAGTTTATGAATGGCAGGAAGGATGACACCCAGGAATCAATGGATGGGGAGTAAAGTTCATTAATCACATAGAAAATAGCAAAGGGTTTCACTGAAGATAAGGGTTCAGGCATGTCAGAGCGGAGCAGGAGCAAGGAAGAAGAGGACCAGGGCTTAGAGCGGTGCAGGGCTGGGCTTGGGTGGTTGGAACTTCCTGCCAACACCAAGGGAGGACCCCCTAGGCCTCCCATGGACTTTCCAAGACACAGGGTAGTTGAAAAAGGGGAAGGTTGAAAAGCCACCAGCAGACAAACCTTTAAGATGAAATCAGACTTTTGATTTCACCTTCTTATTCTATTTCAGTGAGAAAGCCTATAGGAGTCAGAGTTTCAAATTCCTGCCCTCCCAAAATCAGATTCCTAGCATTTTTATTGCTTTATGATCAGCATTGAAAAGACACTGGACAGAAATTCCCCAGCCTGTCTTCTTTAGCGAACATTAAGATTCACACAGAAAATAAGTGTTTTGTACAAAATAAGAGTTTCAGTTAATAACCAACAACAATGTGTCATTTTTTTAGAGAGAAGTGTTTATCATGGAGGAAGCACAACAGGTATAGTTGAACTCAGGTGCCTGTGCATTGGGCACAGCAGTGGGGTGATGTTAATACAAAGGTAAATGAAGCATAACATTTCTGTCCACAGGGAGCAGGTGAGCAGCACAGGAGATGGGTATCTACTCCAACGAGGGAATGCTTTTAAAAGCTAATGGTTGAAATCATCCTTGAAATAGTAGTAGTATTGTGGTCAAAGATTGAATGCATAAAATAGGATAGGTTGAGAAGAAGCATGATGTCAAACATCACAAGTATTATTAAGTGGAGAAAACTAGACAGACACAAAAATGCATATAGTATGATTCCTGTGTTAGGATTATTCAGAGAGACTGTTGCACTCGAGTAGGAGATGAGATAAGAGAGGATATATTAGGGGAGTTGGCTGAGAAGTCTCAGGTCCATTTGTCTACAGTCTACAGATCCTTAGATGCCAGTGGTGTGTCCAGGTTGCAGGCCAGGCCTCCATATCAAGGAAGCCAGCTTCTTGGTCTGAAGCTGGAGGCCTAAGAACCTGAGAGGCCACCGGTCTAAGTCCCAGAGTCCAGAGACTGGAGAGCCTGGAGTTCTGATGTCCAAGGGCAGGAGAGGAAGAGTGTCCCAGCTCCAAGAGAGAGAAGAGAAGGAATTTGCATTTCTCACTCTTTTTGTTCTTTCAGGGCTCCCAGCTGATTGGATGGGACCCACCCATGTTGAGTGTGGGTCTTCCACTCAGCCCACGGGTTCTTGAACCAATGTCCTCCGGAAATACTCTTTAGACACAGACATAAGTGATGCTTTTCCAGTTCTCTGGGAGCTCTTTAGTCCAGTCAAGTTGACACCTAATGTTAACTATCACAGTTCCCTTCATCTGAACTCCTAAGAGCAGGCGGAGATAACCTGTGAGAATAAACATAAGATCAGTGATTTCCTCAGGGTAGAGGCAGGTACTTCCTGGGAGGGACACAGGGATCCCACAGGGAGGGAGGACTGTAAATATTCTCATCTCGGCTTGAGAGGTCTTTAGAGGGTGCGTACATTTAAAAAGATTTGTCAATTTACTGTATGTGCACTTTGCCTAAATGAAATAAAAAATAAAGGGCAAGAAAAATAAGCATACTGGTAACAATTGTGCTTAGATGCCTAGAGTTGTTTCATTAATGGTCCTAAGAAATACACAAGTTCTAACCTCTGGACCCTGTAAATATGCTTGCCATATGCAAAGAGAAAAGAGACTTTACAGATTGTGATTTAATTGGAAATCTTAAGGTGGAGAAATTACTTTGGTTTATCCAGGTGGGTCTGTGAGCCCTCTGTGAGCTGTGATCTCACAGAATTGTCAAAAGAGGGAGGCAGGAGAGGTGAAGGTAGAAGAAGATGGGATTGCAGGGCAGAAGTTGGAGCAATACACTTTGAAGAAGTAGGAGGAAGGCACAAGCCAAGGAGGCAGGCACCCTCTAAAGGTTGGAGAAGACACGGAAGCAATTCTCCCTGGAGGCTGAAGATGGATTGATGGCCCACAAACATCTTGACTTTAGCCCAGTGAAACTGATTTCAGACTTCTGGACTCCAATGCTGAAAGATAATAAATGTGCAGTTTTAAGCCATCCAATCTGTAGTAATTTGTTACAGCAAACAGTCATAGAAATTAATATAGTCCAAGATTTTGCCAGGAATAAAATTAAACACGTATCATGTGGTATCTCAATTCATTTTCATAGCTGCTTTTGGACTGTCACCAATTATTTACCATCATAAAGAAGGAAACGGAGAATCCAAACAAAGTATAGAGGCCATAATTTGAGCTCAGACTCTAGAACTCAAGGTCTTCATTCCTCAGCTTCTTGCTAAGCAGAATGGGCAGCAGAGCAAAACGTCAGCAGTCATGGTGTGGAGTAAGCTGGAATATAGGCTGCAAGCTGGGAATGATCCCAGGCTGGCTTCCTGCAGACTTTAGAGTTCAGTCTGGCCTCCTCTAGGGTCTATGGCCTTGAAGAAGTGATGTGAACTGTGAGTTTGCTGAAACAGCTTTGGTGATCGCTCTTTTAGTTTGGTGCCATGGTGAGCAGTTGAAATAGTTCACTTGTGTCTATTGGCCATCACATTTCACAGAAATGTCAAATTCCTGGAGGAACTTTCTTCGGCTGTGTGCATGTGTGTTAGGTTGTATTAGTGAGGGAACCATATCAAGCTATTGACCTGTCTTATCCCAATTCCTGGGCCTCTAGCAGATGCACCAGTATTTATCAGACAGTGGTCAGAAGGCTGTATAACCAAACTGCATGGAGAACTCCATGAACCAGTAAAAAAGCCAAGCCTGCGACATTGGTTTTGTGAACTCCACATTCGACTTTGCTTGGAGCAGAATGCTGCTTGCCCAGCTAAGAGCAGGAAATGCACATATTTGTCTAAGTTTTCTGGATAATTCTCCCAGGTCATACAGTGATTGGCTGTGCTGTGTAAATGTATGTGCCCAAAGAAATGCCTTGGTTCAGATTAAGCATTTTGGAGATGGACAGAATATCAGTTACAGATCTTACAAGCTGGATTACCTTGGAGGGTCAAAGACCTTCTATATAAATTGACTATCTGAAAGATATTTTCATTGCCCCCAAACCAAAAAGTGAGTTATCTCAAGAACCTCAGAGATCATCTAGTCCAATTTCCCCATTTTATAGGTGGAGAAACCTGAGAACAGTGGTGAGTAAGCAAATGGCCAAGAGATAGATGAGTGGCCATTGTAATGGCAGGGACAACTGTCCTGTACAAGGTTGACTGGTCATGAAAAAAAGCATTTCCATCAGAAGCATTTCTAGTAGACTATTAAGATCTATGATATGGCAATCATTTGAACAACTGTGCTTATTAGTCTTATTTGCAGACCCCGTGTTCAATTACACAGAGCACTCTAGTGCAATAGATGAGTGGAAATTTCTTAGCCATCAATGCAGAGATGATTTTCAATGAATATATTCGGCAGTTTCCCCACACTTTCACATCTTACACAGGAGACCAACCACCCACAGAAAATCAGTTTGCTACAAGAGGAGACATAGGCGCTTTAAAACACCTCTTATTGCACGATAGCCAAATAATTTTTGGAAAAGTAATCTTACCTTCTTGCCTCAGGGCTCTTTAGAAGGTTCTATTCAACTCTCCAAGTAAGCAGAGGTTAGTTTTTTGGCCTTGTTCTAGGGAACAAGAGAAATCGATACCTCATTGTCCACGAATCCCTCCTGACACTCACAAGCTTGTTTTATGTATTTATTTGCAATGTGAAGGGAAGCAGGCTTAAAATAAATAGTTATAAAAAGACCGCAGCATATTGCCAAGACATACTCAATTCAGTAATTGCATCATGTGGAAACTCACCTGGAGACCACAGATCTCAAAACTATTGTGTCGGGTTCCCAACATCTGTCAGGGCCACTCTCTCACTATTGGGGTGTTAAACTATTTTTGCCCGCCTTCACTCAGGGCCCTCTGAGGAGTCTTAAATAGAACCTGTGCCCACTGGGAGCTTGTCAGAGTCTCTGGAGGTTTGACCAGAGAAGAAACCAAACAGAGTCTCCAACCTGGGACTTGGATTTTTTCCAAAATGGGTTTCACAAAACTGGCTCAAGTTGTGAGAAACGTTGGGGATGAGAATGGGGCAGACTTGAGCTGGGGAGAGACACTCCACTGAGGGGTACGACTTCAGTGGCAGGCCAGGAGGCAGAGCGCTGAATCTGGCTTTGTGTTTTGGGGTGAAGGGTTTTGGCTACCAGGGCCGGAACTCGGAACGGTAAGGTTACCAAGCCTTTGCACTCAGCTGAACAAAGGACACTGCAACCAGAACAGAAAAATGAAGCCTTTTCTGTAGGTCTTTTGCCTGGAAAGGATTTTATTCAGCAAAGAGTCTGTGAGTGTGGACTCTGGGGACACTCTGAAAATAGACCTGGGTATGCACACACAGTCTGTCCTTTTAAATCTATTTGTAAGCCTACAGATGGATTGAAAACCACCTTTACCATAAATACCATGTCCCCTCATACCTTTCCACTCTGTCTGCATCAGCCTTGGTGCGGCAGCTGCATTAGAGATTGCCGAGGTTTCCTGAGCGGCTGAAGAATGGTGGACAGGAGGGCTCACGTTGCTAGGAGCTCCTCCACTGTAGTGGACTACTTAGTTTTAATGCATCCATATGGATTTTCAGTTCTGGGGAAGAGGCACAGAAATGCTCTAATATTCTAAGGATTTTTTTTTTAAGTTTAGTGATGCAGTCATTCTGTCCTGTAGGGGAATTCCTATGCTCAATGTTTTCATCCTACTGAATATATAAGAGGAGGTATAGGATTGTGGACAAGAATGCAATACTATGGTTTGAGGATGAGTTCTTTCGGTCCTTCGTTTATTCAATCAATAGTTTGTTATTAAAAAGCATACTATGTGCCCCTTTGCCAGGTGCTGGCCATATGGAATAAATAAGTTTTATCTCTTCCTCATGAATCAAGAGTTCTGTGGCGGGGGGCGGACTGCAGTCAGAGGAAGCTTCCTGGGAGATGGAGTGTTTTTGCAGACTGAGCTTTACAGAAAACCAGCTAAGATCAGAATTAGAAAAAGAACATCTCAGGCAGAGAAAAACAGCCAGTGTAAAGGCCTTGGGGCAGGAAAGAGTTTATTGTATTTGAGATTAAAGGAAGAGACAAGATATCTGGTAAAGGGGTAATGCGATGAGGATCAAAGTGGTAGCAGGTGGTATGTTCTAGAAAGATGATATGCTGTACTTGGATATCTGGGTTTTAGTCTATGAGTGGTAGGAAACTAGTGAAAGATCTGAGGTATAGAAGTGAGAGGCTCTGAGCCACATCTTGTATTGAGAATCTGAGGTGTGGAGGACAAAGAAGAAATAAACATGGAAGCTGGTAGCAAGACCAGAGAGACAGACAGACTGTCTTTCAGTCTGGAGATGTAATAAAGGTAGATGACAGATCTGGCATCAGAGGGTCCCTAAGGTTAGCACAGTGAATGGCGTGGAATATGTACTCAACAGAAGTTTTATCTAAAGTGAGCCAAGTTTGGGTTTCAGGCTTAGATTCATCCTTTACCTTTTCAGCATCTTTGGGCAAATCCCTAACCCCTCTCTGTGCAGGCTGGAGGGAATGGCAGATGTGTGTGTCCACCCACCTGTGGGAGGGTTCATGACAAAGATGGATGTTTCTGGAGGTGTCAATGCCACTTTGATTTCACCAAGGATTCTAAGTATTCAATAAACAGGACTTAGGTACAGGTGACTGAGAAAACCATACATTTTAGTTCTACTTCTACCTTGACTTTGAGCTTAAATTCCTGTGGGGGCTTCTTAGGACAGGAAAGTAGGAAACTCTCCTCGACAGACCCCCACCCCCCGAATGCTTTCGGAAGGTTTTATCCAGAACCTTTCAATTCAAATGTTCATTTGGTTGATAGACAAGAGGTTTATGGGGACAAGGCTCCTATCACAGACATTTCTCAGGAAAATCGGAGAGCTGCCCAAGGGCTTTGGGGGGCTTATTCATCATGGAGAACATTTGGGTATGTGGTTAATTACATGCTTTATTACAGATGCTAATTTGTGCTGGGAGCCGGTACAGTGTGAGTTAGCATCTAGCTGTAGTTAATGAAGTTAGGTTAAGCATTCAGTATATCACTGAGCTCACAATTTCTCCTCCTGGCTAGGGCACCATGATGTGGGAAACTAAGAGGTGACAGTGTTGGGGAGAGAACACAGACACACAGCAAGTTTCTTCCCTGTGACTCTGGGATGTCACTACTGCACCATCATAATGGGAGATAATTTTCAGTGGGATAAAACCCTGAGTGTGTGTTAAGAGAGAAATATTGTTGTAATTACTTATTAGCATAATCACAAAGAGCCCCTGTGTGTGCTTCCACGAGGCCAGCTGGAGCCCTGTGGTTTCTTGTAAGACAGTTTTCATATTTTAAAAAGAAGAAAAGGAAACTGACATGAAATGCACTTAGCCTGTCCCACTCAGCTCAGTACCTGAGTTTAATCATCGTTGATAACACTGAGATACCGAGGACAAACAAACTTAGATTTGACCTTTGCAATAAAATCATCTATTTGCTCTGCTCGCAGGGTGTTAGGAAGAGCAATGCATGTAAATTCCTGATGCATCACGGAAATACTAGACTCCTGGGTGAGCCGTTTAGTTTTAGGTTCTGTTTTTAAGCTACCTTTCATGTTGGATTAAAAGGAAGGATAAAAATAATGTCCTTAATACACAGTGATTTAGAGTGATCTGATTCTTAAGCCTTCTTCCTCAGAAACCAACTCTGGAGATGGGCACCCAGAAGGGTCTGGCAGGGAAGAGGCTGAGCTGCCCACCAAGTCACCTTAGTGCCCACGTCTGGCACCAAGGCCAGCTTGATGGCTTCTTGCCTCCCTTCTCTCCCTAGCCAAGGTGTCTGCTGTTTTGGCTTGTCCTTTTATGGGTACCAGCATGAGCTGCTGCTGCTTTGGGATGTTTATAGTCTTTGTGGGCTGAGTAAGACGCCACCTTTTCGGGAGTGCTTTGTAAAGCAGCAATCATCATCATGGCCAGGTGCCTACTGTAGTATTTCATTCACTTCTCAACCACAAACTTACTGAACCAGTGTTGTGAGGATTCCCATTTTTCAGATGAAGAAGAGCTAGGACACATAGCTGGCAAGGGGAGGTGACGTTTAAGTCAGTCTGACTCCAGAGTTCAGTGTTCTGAACCAAGGGTTGGCAACATTTATATGTTAAGGGCCCATAGTATTTTAGGCTTTGCAAGCCAAAGAGTCTTTGTGGCAACAACCTACCACAGAGAAGGCAGCCATGGAGGACAAAATGTAAAGGACAAGCATGACCACATTCTGTTAAAAATTTGTTTTACAAAAAACGAAGTGAGTAGCCAGATTTTGCCGGTGGGCATCATTTGCCAGCCTCCAGTCCTAAACAGCTGCTCTGTTTTGCTTCCCTGGGCTTTGGGTGAAGACCTCAGGCTTTGTAGTCTCGCAGAGCAGGGGTCACACCTGGTCCTTCCATTCACTGTCTATGCTGTGTTAGAGAATCACTCAACTTCCGGGAGCTTGGTTTTCCTCATCTGTAAAATAAACAGAACTATAAAACAGAGCTGTGAAAATCAAATGAGAGCCTTGCTATGATGTACTGAACACAGGGCTTGGCCCTGGGATAGCTATGAGGCTGTGGCCTCAGCCCTATGAGGTGGTCGCCTGAGTGTGCTCTGGTCTCTGGGGAGAAAGGAACATGCTGAGATGGAGTCAAAGTCAGGGGTTTACAAGGAGAATCAGAATATTGGGGTTTGATACTAAGCACAAAGGAAGGGACCCAAAACATTTCTGAAAAGCCTTTTGGAGATGGTGAGAAGACAAAGAACCCATCACTGTGCAACCCTTGTAAAGAGACCCCTGGCGGATCCCCAGTTCTCACCGCAGTAAAGAGCTATATAGGGCTACAAGGCATCAGCCTCCACTGACACGTTTTCTTCCTTCTCACAGCCTCTGGCATGGAACACAAACCAGAGAGACACTTTAGAATTCATGTTTGCAATGATTTTTCTGTCCATCGACTGCTGATACTGGAAACACAAAGATGATGACATGACACGCTTTCTGTTAATGTCCTTACTTCTGAGAAGATCGCCCTGAGGAACAGTAGTTAGCAGCTATTTACTTGTGGTTCCTTGGCACACAGAACACTGGGCAATTAAACCACAGAATCAGGTGCAAATTATGCTAATGGTGGCAATGAGAATGCACAAGGCCTGGCGGGCTGGGTTCCCGACTCAGTCAAGTAAGTGGGGTTGGGGAGTGGGCCATTTTGTTGAAAGTAGTGTCAGGCACATTTACCTATTGCCTTCACTGGCACATACAAAGAATGCTTCATCCCTTTCTCTTCTATCACATGTTTAGTAGAGTTAACTCCAAAGAGCATTTATTAATTTGCATGACAACAAATTTAAAGGTCAACTGGCCCCAGGTATAGCTGCATCCAGGAGTTCAAATCACATCAGGAATTTGTAACTTTCTCCTTTCTACCAGCTACCCTGCCCTATCATGGAGTCGATGGAAACAGATGGAAAAATAAGGCCCTACAACAACTAAATCTAAGTGAGGTGCAAAGTCAGATGAGGATAGCGAGAGAAGATTTTCTGGTGTCTGAGGTCAGGATTACATGCACAGAGAAGGTTTAAAGCAGTCCCTACAGGAAAGTCTCCTGAGATTGATTGTCACAGAGCTTCATTTCAGATTTATAAAATGAGATTTCCAAAAAAGGGCTTTGGCTATGCATTTCTTCAGCAAGGTCCTGAGAATCATGTGCAGCTGTTTGAACACTGTTGGGCACAGCAGCCTCTCATTCTGCACAGTTAAGCCATAAAACATAATCTGAAGATGCACATGGAAGCTAAACTAGGAAATATAAAATATGTAGGATGGACACTTAAAAGAATTTCCAGAACACTAACTCTACATGATTGTTGGATCCTCCTACTCTTTAAGCTTTTGGAGTAACACACATAGACAGCTCGGATGTACAGGTGAATTCTATTATAGGCAAAGTGTCTTCCTGTGACCCTAAGAGCAGAAAGCATGGAAAGACTCTGACGAGCCCATCTCTCGCTGACCTTTGATTTGGCTGATTTGCCTAGAGAACAAGACTTGGTAGAAATTAAGTCTTTAGGACAATTCCACGAGTTCCTTTCATCCTTGAAAAGAAAAATGCAAAGTCCCTACTCCATATACTTCCCCATCTTGCTGCTAACACAGGCTTTGTAGATGAATGACCGAGTTACCATTCTTTCTCTGCTGCTTATAAGCTGAGTAACCTTGCACAAGTAATACAACATATCTGTTAGTTTCTCAGAGGCAACACCTGTCTCCCAGGTGGTGGGTGAGAAGAGAGGGAATGCTTGGGAGATAATTAGCAAAATCTCAGCCACCCAACCAGGGCACTATAAATAGCTACTGTGATCTGGTTGTTCTTAGTAGGACTCGATCTGTGATATACACAGAGGAAAGAAATAAGATGTTAATAGAAGAAGACAATCAGGATCCTACATCTTTTGCAAACTAATACTGGGTCAATAAAGCCTTGGGGAAAATTTTGGCTTCTATTAGTTTTCTGCTGGCTTTAATTATATAAAATTAATTATAAATAGTTATAAAGAAACAGTTATAAATATTTAATTCATTTCCGCTGGGCACTCAGCAGAGCTTGGTAGTTAAGAAGTTAAGAGCATGACCTTTGATGCAAGGCAGACTCAAGTGACCTGGTGCTGTCTCTTGCTAGTTCTATGATCTTGGACAATTTACAGAGCCTCTTCAGCCTCAATTCTCTTAGTCCATAAAGTAAGAAGGCTCATAGAAGACGAATTCATCTTGTTGGATTCACTGGTTGTTAGAGACAATTCACCTGGCATAGTGTGTGCCCCACAGAGAGTCCCCTACCAGCACCTCATCATCTGAAGACACCCTTGTCAGCGGAGGTGTCGGCTTGTTTCCTGTACTTCATGGAAAGACAGTTCTGTTGGGTTTGTCATTTTCTCCATTTAAAATACCTGTGCAATAAGCTTTTTAGACTTCCTGTCATCTACACAGTTTACCTTACCACAAAGGAGGCAGAATGGGAGGAAGAGGATATACTGCCTTCCTCAGGTGTCTTAAGACTATGAATGTTCTAGAATTCTGGAGTTAGGGAATGGGAATGTATTACCAAACCTCTTTGATGCATTTTGGTTCCTTCTTTCTTTAGATGGATGTGGGTATAGATATGGGTACGGAGATTGAGATTTTTCCCCTTGAAGTTGGTCAATGCTTGTATTCTTTGGCACATGCTGATAAAATACAAATATGCCTATTTGTTTTTCCTACATATTCCTTCTTACAACAAAATGACAGGAGGATGGCAAAAGGTACTATCAAAGGCATTTCCGCTCAATGGAAAAACTCAATGATCACTGCTGTCCTTGGAGGTTCCTTCTGCTGCTTTGACAGTGTAATCATTTTTCTCTCCTTGATTTTTGCCTGAGGCACCTGAACCTGAGTGAGTTTGCCTTTTTTCAAGATGTGCCCATTGCATAGGAGGCGGCTTTGGGGCACAGAGGGTGCAGCCAGGCCACACACAGCTGGGCCTGGGCTGGCTGTGGTGGGAGGCAGATCACTGTGGGAGCAGGGAGATTTCAGGGGGCTGTAGAGAAAGCATCCAGTAACCCATCTGATCACTCGTGGAGAAGTTATTCCCTTTTCTACTTCTCTTTCAGTCTGCAAGGAACAGGATGCTGCCTAGTGTAAGGGAATTTTAACACCTCTCTAACACTAATGTCCCTTTATAATAAAGCGAGAAGACAGCCTCAGAGCAGGGCTTTCGGCAGGAGACAGTACCTAGCTACAATTTAATAACTTTTTTCTTTCTTTCTTTTTTTTTTTTCATGGTATTTGTCCTTATGGTTTGCTTCTATTTATGGCAGAGGGTACTGGTTTTCCATTTGCTGCAATGATTGTAAGTTTCCTTTTCACTGAACAAACGTACTTGTAAGTACATATGAGAATTGAATAAAAGGAAAAATAATAAGTAAATCACCAGGTTTAATGTCAGTCTGGCCAAGATGTTGAAAAGAACTGATGTTTGGTGAAGATACCCTCTCTGAGCTTCATTTTCCTTGTTTGTAAAATTGGACTAGTATACTATTTGTCTCTGAAGGTTGCTGGTATGGGGCTGATGGACTCTAAGGCTAGCTCTCCACCATTCTCTTCCCCTGAATCATGTGAGACCTGGAACCCAACAAAAACTTCCAAAGCTATGAGAGTGTGGCTGTTGTCCTTACTTAGTTGGGAATGAAGGTCCACCACAGTGGGGATTTGAGTCCTATGGCCGTGCCCAAACCTGGAGATACTAACAATGCTGATACCCCGGTCATAGGAGACAGATATTCATGGGTTATTTGACCAAGGAAGGCTGACAAAATCAGCGCATGTGTAGGGTTCTTTTGAATAATCATGTTCCAGCCACAGCACAGGCAAACTTCTTTTCCCTTCAGAGTGACATGTTGCAGTCTGCAGCCACTCGGTCCAGTTTTAAACCAAGGATCCTTCTCTTGGTTGAAGTGACCACCATCGTGTTAAGCTGCTGTGAGCCATGGCTGTCCCACTTTCCTTTTGTTCATCTGCTATCGAGCTAAACTAATCACTTAATTAGCCTAGACAAGAAGATTTCTACGGCATCAAATAACTCTAAAAACCTACTGGAGATGCTTAAGTAGTCTGATTGGATTTCACTTGCAGTTCATTACCTCTAGACTAAGATATGTTAAATGTAGGGCCTGTAAAACAGTGCATCGAAAACAAATTCTGCTTACTAAAAAAAAAAAATCCAGCCAGGTCAGTGGCTTTCAAACTGTGGGCCCTGACCCACCAAAATCAGTACCAGCTGGGAACGTGACAATCTGTGGCCCCACTTGAAACTCTAGAGGATCTTGCAATCAGTTTTGACAAATGCTTCCAGGGTCACAGAAGTTAAAGTGTGAGGACCCCTACTGTGCTCTGCCTGTCAGGTTTATGAACTTGTTTTTGTGGCTGTAGCTTCTGACAAAGAGAACAAAAATAAAGAAGGCAAAGGAAGAAGGAAGGAAGAAAAAAGGAAAGAAAGACGAAAAGAAAAAAAGAAGAAGGAGAGAGAGAGGGGAAAGAGGGAAGGAGAGGGAAGGAAAAGAAAGAGAAAGAGAAAAGCCAAGAAAATCAGATCAGTGGGAGAGAACTTAGCAGCCTGGTGGGAAGCCTATTTACTAAATTATACTTAGAATCGGCAGCATGGGGCTCCTTTGGACTCTGGGAGCAGCCTTATGTGCTTCCTTAGGAACCAGGGATGAGATACATGCTCAGAAAGTACTAAAAATGCTGCCATACTGTCAGAAAGTATGAGAACAGTGGGCATTTCCAGGGTGAAGTGGAATCCAGGAAAGTCACAACAGTTCTCAGAGGGCTTCCCCAGAATGGGCACACTAGGGGCACTTAGTAAATGCGCATTAACATTTTCATGTCTTGGCCATAATTTGTGTCTCACTGCTGGGTGGCTCGAACTACCAGCGGTACATGCATGACTGTCCCATTGGGTGACTTTTTATTGGTAAAAAAATAAAATAATAAAAGTGATTAGATCTGTTTGTACCACCAGGGGTACAAGCTGCCCGATGGGACAATCATGCGTGTACCACTGGTGGTTCAAGGCAGCAGGAGAATGTTACATCGACAAAGACTGAGCCCCAGTAGCCTGAATTAAGTTTCCTGAGTAGGGCTGTTAATTGGTCCTAGTCTATAGGGGCAAATTAAATATTCTCCCATAGGGCATCTGCTGTGGCCTCTCCTCCTGCCTTCTGAAAAACAGCCTGATTTAGGGTTTCTTAGAGGACATGGATTCTTATCAGTGTGCAACTTTAAGCACGTCACAAACTCTCTAGGTTTCACTTTCCTTTTCTGTAGAAGGGAGATAATAGCTACTTACAGATGGTTCTGCTCAGCATTGTAGCACCAGCATATAATAGGTGTCGAATAAACGTTTGTTAAATAAAAGAAAAAGAGAAGAAAAAAGGGAAGATTTATTGATTTGTGAAGTTTATGCGAAATAATACTTTGAGAATTCCCAGCACAATGCTGGCCACATGGATGTCCATAAGTAGTATTTATATTGAGTGATGATGAGGGAGATGTCATGAGGTGATGAAGAATGGATTCAGAAAAGTATCTTCCAAGTGCCTCTAACAAATTGGTCCTGAACTTCTCATTTTCATTTCTTTGCAATCTGTGGTAAATGGTAGTCTGTTTGGGCTGCTGTAACAAAAGACTGTAAACTGGGTAGGTTTATAAAAAACAGAAATTTATTTCTCACAGTTCTGAGGTCTGAGAACCCCAGGATCATGGTGTCAGCCGATTCTATGTTAGGTGAAGGGTTGTTTCCTGCTTCATAGATGCACCTTCATACTGTGTCCTCACAGGGTGGAAAGGGGCCAGGCAGCTCTCCGGGACCGCTTTATAAGAGTCTCCACTTCATGATCTAGTCACTATCCAAAGGCCCTGCCTTCTCCTAATACTAGCACATTGGTAATTGGGTTCCATATATAAATTTGGGAGAAACATGAACCTTCAGATCAAAGCAATTACTCTGCTTACCAACTATAAGGTCTGTGCTACCTTATTTTTGGCCAAGTCCATAGCCTTCAAATTCAGAGCTTAGCAGGTGCTCAAAATATTTATAGGACTGAAATGAGCTACATAGATGTGATCATGATTGAGGGTTGTTGCTGATGTTTGTTCATAGAGGTGATTCATTTTCAATCCCTATAACTAATTACAAGTTAATTTTCATGTTGTTTTAGTTTTAGAATAGTCATTAACCCTTTAGTTAATACATTTGCCTAATGATAAAAGTACTGTAAATTATAGAAAAGCCATTAACTTCATTTACATGATTAAAATGAAGCCTTCACCTCAAAAATATGTGAATATTCCCTGCTTTTCTCTCCGCTTTTCCCTTGGACCAAACTGCCACCTGAATACACAGTTCAGGAATGAAATTGGGAAT
Source organism: Hystrix cristata (assembly GCA_004026905.1). NCBI lineage: Eukaryota > Metazoa > Chordata > Mammalia > Rodentia > Hystricidae > Hystrix > Hystrix cristata. Next base: position 82,073 of record PVJO010001612.1, read on the forward strand.
GGTATTTATTAAGTTTGTTGAGTGTTTTAGTTATCAATTCTTCTCCAAAGAACATGGATTTAGGTGGTTGGACCTGAGTTCACATCTCGGCTCTAACATGTTACCAACTTTGTGACCTTGAGAAAGTTACTAAACCTTTCCAAGCTTATATTTCCACATTGTGTAGAGATCTTGTTTGAATTAAATAAAAGAACATTTGCAAACGTATCTAGAATGAGCATACAACAAAATACCAGGTCCTTTTTCACCAGCATGTTGAACAGATACCCTCAACAGGCTCCTGGAAGAAGCAGGTGCCTTCGCAGACTTTAGTTCGAAGCCTGCGTACACAAAGGGATGGCTGGGAGGGGTTTCCGTGTGCTTTCTTATCATGTGAAAGAACTGGAAGATTTGAAAAGGACTGTTCTATAAGTTCGGCTCCACTGTGGTGTGAACAATCACTGGGGCCCTTCCCAGTTTCTTGCCAAAAATAGATTATCATTCTTCCGTGGATTTGGGTTGTTTCATTTTTTCGTGTGATTTGGGTTGTTTTTTTGTTTGTTTGTTTGTTTGTTTTTGTGGTGCTGGGGATCAAACTCAGGACCTTGTGCTTGCAAGGCAAGCACTCTAACCACTAAGCTAAATCCCCAGCCCATGCGATTTCAGCTTTGATCACAAGTTTAATAATAGATATAAATGAGCTTGGAGTTTGAAAAGTGACAAAGATAAACAGAAGAATCCTTTGAAATGTCATCAACATTGGGAGAAGTTGCCATGCCATTTTTGTCTGAATGTAGATGCCCCAAATACATGTCTGGTTCTCCAGCACTTGGCATAAAATTAGTGATTCTCCAGCACTTGTAAAGAACAGAAACAACATAGTGGGTATTTATACCTAATAAGGAGTCAAAGGGAAGAAGGTCATTTCCCACAGACACTGTTCTGGGTGTAAGCACTGTTTTCCATTGACTTTTGGTATTTTCTCCATTGCAGACCAGTTTCTCCACAGGGATAGAGTCATAGTTGTTTTTGCCCATATTAGTTTCCCTAGGCTTCATTTGGTTCTTCAAAAACAGGCTTCGTCATATTGCATTGCCCATGGTCTCATGGGGCTGGCACGGAAGTAGAGCTTCCACGCTCAGCTTCTGCATCTCCACCTGCACAGCCTCCAGTTCCTGCCAGTCTTACAGAGGAGACCTACATGAGGAAATCCCTGGATAGAGAGGCAGAAGCGAGGCTCCTGCAGGTGTAATTGCATAGACAGAGTAGAAAACAAAACTGCAAGCAGGTTCGCCACGACTCCAGTATAGTTCCTGGTGACTAAGTATATGTTTACTTCTTTGATTCAGTGACAATGAATGAAATGTGGAATTGGCCCTGGAGGGAGGGGCTGGGTATTCTGGCCAAATTTACTATCAAAATTTAAGTTGGAATTCATGTTTGATCTTCAGTATGTACGAAGAATTGTTATTTTAGTGCTCTTTTCTTCAGGCCCAATTCTTTCAGAAGATAAGAAAGTATGTGTCTCATTGAGCAGAAACCCCTGCTCAGATCACAGTGCTGCTTATTGTCAGCTAGGAGAAAAGCATCTTAGAACTGGCCTGGGAACTGCAGGGATTTCCAGCCTCGAGAAGGCAGCGTCAGTCATTGTCAATAGCTAGGGATTTGCAGAGACATAGAATCAGATCCTAAATAGATGCCATTGAATCTACGTGGCCTCCTGGCTCATACCAGGTCAGAAACAGTTCAATTCCAAATGCCCTAAGTAGGAGGTTAAATGGAAGTCCGAAAAGACATGTCCAGGTCAAATTCCACTTGGAAAAATGGGACTCTGCCCTTGTGATTAAGTTAAGGCTCTTGAGATCCTCAGGGAATCATTCTGGCTTATGTAAGTGGACCCTTGAAGCCCATGACATGTGTTCCTACAAGAGCCATACAGAAGGGAGAAACCCAAAGAGCAGAGCAGGGATGTGAAGACAGAGACAGAGACTGGAGTGACTCCAGGGCGCGCCAGGGACTGCCAGCCAGCCAGCGGCAGTGACCAGGAACGCACAGTAAAGTGGAGCCGCCCCAGCCTCCCATGGAACACTGTCTGCTGCAGTTTGGACTTCTGGCTTCTGGAACTAAGCGGGGAGAGGGAGAGGGAGAGAGTAAACATTGTTATTCCAGAAGTCACAGGAGACTAAAGCAACATATGCTGGGGTTGGAGAGTGGTCCGTAAGCTGGAGGAGATACTTGGAGGCTTTTTGTGAAAAAGAAAAATCCTGTTTTCAGTTATTTATAGCCATACTGTATGGGTTTTACTTTCTATATAAACCTTAATTCTCCTTTTATTAACAAGTCAGAGAAGAAAGAGCTGAGTTTTGGTCTCTTCTCTTAAAGAAACTGACAAATATAGATGAGGGATTTGCTTCCGGAACAAACACTGGAGTATCTCTCTTCCTTTGTCTCATTCCTACCATGCAGGCGGCCCAGTCGGAGGTGTCTCATCACTGCATTACATGTTCAGGTGTTTTCCGAAGCTAATTTTCTCATCTTAAGCTCTTCTAGCCTTGCTTCTCTGTACTGAAGGCAGGTAGAGAATATAACTGAGGAAACGTTGTACATTTCTTGTTCTGTTATCTTTCCTACCAAAATGGAAAATCTCTCAGTTTTGTCTCCACTGTAACAAACTTTTGGATTACAGCAAGCACACTAGCTCCAAGAGAGCGACTTCTTCAGTGTGCCTTTCAGAGGCGCCCCCCCACCCATTTTTAAGTTAACCAGCACACGAGATAAACATTTTAACTACCATTTTATTTTCATGCAGGCTAAAGGACAATTTGGAAAAGGTTCTATTCTAAGCACAGAGCTGGGAAAGTGTGGAAGGGCATCCATGCCATTGTTTTGAAGTTAGCCTGTCAGTCATGATGATTGAAATGTAACCCCAATGGCTTCCACAAGTGCAATAAAACGCTTTGCAAAAGGTTGCAGAATTGTAGGATGTAATAAAGTCTGCTTAGCTTCATTTCCAATGCCGCAGAGTCCTAGAGAACGAGGCCCATTTCCTTATGCCTTGGGATTTGTTTGAGTTACTTTCACGCCTGGAAATGACAGAACATAAAAACAGACATTTAGATAGAACCGGTAGCATTTTTTTTTTTTTGAGTCATGGTAATAAACGAAATATAAGTTTGTTTACCGCTAATCTGTTAGATTGCTGTTAACATTTTATGAGAGGCGATATTGATGTGGCAGATTACGTGAAATAGATATATTCCAACTATGCCGATGCTATATTCACTTGCTAGGACCATGCATTTTCCGTGTCCTCTGCCCATACCCCATGTCACCAAGGCTTCCTGGTCTTTAAAGATTCTGTTGTTGACACAAAGTTTATATGTAAATTAAACCAATCTAGGATTTTGTTTATTGGGTAAGAATGGGTTCCTAAACATAGCCATTGTCTGAATGACCTGCCAAGCTCGTTATCAACATGGATTTCTGGACTCTGTACTCCACATTCTGACATAGCAGGTCTGGATAGCGGCCCCAGAATCTGTGTTGTTATGCAAGCTCTTTGTTTGAATTTGAGGAGTTTCCCTTCTAGATTTGGAGAACTGTTGAACAACTGTGTAGCAGGCCAAATCCGATTTATATTAGGAGCAAGTGAGGTAACTTAACAGTATAGATGAAGCCTAAAATAATTTCTACTCCCAAATTAGGAGAGTGGGGAGAAAGCCCTCTAATCTTGTCTGGCAAGAAAATTCCTTGGGAGTACAGAGGTACAGCGGACCAGATCCAAATTCAGGAGACCGCAGAGACATGCTGCGAAGTGCTGGCTCCACCCATCTCTGCAGCCTTGGCGTCGAGGCCTCAGTTATGGGCATCTGCAAAACAGGCTTGGCCAGGAACTGGACTAACCGGAGCTACCAGCTCAGAGTAGAGTAATTCCAGGAAAAGAACAAGGAAAACGGCAAAGATGAAGACTTTGTGGTTTGTAGTTCACATAATTTGGGGATGGCTGAAAGGGTGCTAGAAGTTTGGGGCAGCTATCAGGAATGTGATACATGAAGAGATAATGCAAAATCCTGTCAAGTACATGTCACCTCTTGTGTTTTCAAGAGATTTCAGAGAAGACTTCATTTGCCGTTTTCATGCTATTTGCCATTTGTAGCTTTGAATGCAGCACTGAGCGGGGAAGCTGAGCTGGGAAGGTCCAGGCTCCTGCTTGTTTGAAGGTTACAGTTGGGATTATCCCCAATATGGGACCACTGAGACCCACATTGGTGAGGACACACACGTCAGCCTATAGTACACAGGGAGAGATTTTAGTGAGTCTGGCAGCACAGTTTTCCTACAAGTTAGCAACAAAGACAGAGAGCAAAGGGCAGGATCTCCCTCTGGGGTCTAGAACGCAGGGCCCGAATCACTTTGCTCCTAAGCCAGGCCAGGAAGCTCTTGTCTGGCTCACGATTGCTCCTGTAGGATGACTGGCAGCTGGACAGTGAGGTACGTGCACTAGTCAGTTCGCCTTCCGGGAGAGGGGGCCTGTTTTATTCCTGCATGACACCAGGATCATTCCCTGTTCTGTCCAGCACCACCTGCCTCGTCTGGAGATACAGGTCATCTTCCGACCACTCATCATCGCCCTCATTCTGGAACAATTATTGACTTTGAGTCAGAGGCACCTGTGCTGGCCAGAAAATGGATGTGCCCTTTCTTTTCCTCTACCTCACCTGTCTTGGGTAGATTTATGTCCTCAGAGAAGTTTCCCTTGGTTTTATTTTTGCTCTTCTGAACGTTGCAGCACCGTGTACTTCCCACACCCGCCCTTCCCGGCACCGGCCCTGCAGTCCTGGCATCTCTGTAGATGCCTCTATTCACAGAGGGGAGGCTTTCTGTCAGTCCACTCAGTGCTCCTGTGACGTGTCCCTCACACAGCTGTGGCATCCACGTGTCTGCCTGGCATCCTAAAGCTCTGTCTGCACTGTTTCATTTCCCCATCTGGCCTGTAGGCTCAGGGGAAACAGAGTCTGCCTTTCAGGCCAGAGCACATGGGGTGAGCCTGCAGGGCGGGGGAGGGAAGGCGAGGGTCTGGAGTCCAGTTGTGTCTCCAGGCAAGGCGAGCTCACCTCCACCTCAGACGGGCTGCAGGGCTGCGGGGTTGTGCTGGTGCACACGAAACACCCACGGCGTGCCGGGAGGTTACCAGAACACTCACTGCATGTTTGCTGCTGTGGCTGTCATTATTGCTACTTCCTCCAGTGTCAAGGCACGAAGATGCAGCACTCAGCCTCAGTGAAACTCTGCCTGAGCTGCAGAGAGGGAGGCTGGGCCATGTGCTCACTCCCTCGACTTCCTGCTGGATTTGAAACACAACCTGCCCTTCTTCCTATCTCAGTTTGCTCCAATACCACCCTTAGAATTCGAGTGGAGCTCTGCAGTGTCACCTGGGCACATCAGCTATAGGATTTACGAAATGCAAGTAAGGTTCAGAGTAGGTGGGGAGAGGTAAGTGGTTCTGTCCTCAAGGTCCTCAGTCTACTTGGGGAGAATGAGGCGAGGTAAGGTGAGCAGGCAGAACAGGTGGGCTTCTGGGAGGAGAGAGAGCAGGTGCCCCAGATGCCCAGATCTTCTTTTTCAGCCCATATGCATGTATTCCTGTAAATGCAGATATTTCTGAATTTTCAATTCTTTCTGTCCTTAGTAGACATCGTGGCAGATGAACTGTTCTCCTCCCACTTGCCGTCACCAGGAAGGTGCTTGAGAAATGACAAGAAGCATTATGCAGCGCACTGTCAGGGGCATGTTCTGTAGGTAGCGAAGGCCAGACAGCTTTGCTTTGGGGAGTATGAGAGAGTTTTGGAGAAGGAAGCTCAGCATTTGGAAGAAAATTAAAATGTCAGATGCAGGAACTTTAAATAAGTAAGGACAGTAACCTGCTGATCCATCTCTCCCTGAAGCCTACAGAAGAGACTTTGAAGTTGGTTTTGTTTTGTTGTCTGATTGATTGGTTACAGGATACAATTAGAGGTACTGTACTATGGTGGCTCACTGGGGACTGAACTCAACCCTTTTGATTTCTCCCTGAACGTGCGTGAGTCACTGTGTTACTCAGCTTTCCATTACTAGAACAAATATCTGAAATAACGAACTTATAAAGAGCAAGGTTTATTTTGGCTCAAAGGCTTAGAGGTTTCAGTCTGATCAGTGAGTCCTGTAGCAGCGTATTATGGCAAGAATAACTGTCAGAGCAAAACGGCTTACTGCATGGCTGCGAAGCCAGAACGAAGAAGAGACTGGGGTCCCCTACTCTCCTTTGAGTCTACCCTCAGTGATCCAAAGAGTTTCCACTAGGTCCGCCTCGTCAGGTCAGAGTTCTGCCACTTCCCAGAGAGCACTGGGCCCTGTAACACATTAGCTTCGGGGGACATAGCTGCCATCAAATTTCCATAGTCTGTCTCCGTGACCTCCATGTACACTCAAAGCAATACTTTTGAAGGAGGTGCCTATCTCCTGCTCCATTTCCCCATACTCTTAGACAGCCAGAGGAGGAAGGCCTCTTCTGCCTTGAAACAGAGAAAATACATCAGTGTCCTTTCTGTAGGTGAACTGGTCGGGAGCTGCCCGTATACAGTATAACTCGAAAGAATGTAAAAGGTTTGGGGCCATAAGAACCCAGCTGGCCTGCCTTCTATTTTTAAAGGTCATGGTTCTATACTTGGCCGCTCACTGGAATCATCTGGGGAGGTTTACAAAAATGCCACGCTACCATCCCGCCCTTATAGATTCCCATTTAACTGGTCTGGAGTGTGCCGGGCCTTCGGAAAGGAATCATTGAGCTTGATAGTGATGAGCCCCAAGCCCGCCTCCCCTTCGCTCCAGTCCAAACTGCGCTCCCGGTACAGTGCTCTAACGCCCAGGAGCAATCCAGATGCGGGAGACAGGCTTCAGTTGCAGATATTGCAACTTCTAGGAAGGCCATCCGTCTTCCCCAGACCTCAGCAGAACCACAGGGACGGTGCCATCATTGTCCTTCCAAGTCAGTTCTCTTTGCCCACAAGGATTAATAATGTGGCTTCTTTTGCATCTATGCTGAGGTGGGCACAGAAATGGGTTTTAAATGAAGAAACCACAGATTTACCAATAACAGCCCTGAGAGGCTAACACAAAACTTAAGCAACTTCTTTTTTAAGAAACTTCTTAGTCCTGAAGAACCCTGAGAGTCAGGCCGAGCAGCCATGGAAGGTTACTGTGCTCACACCAAAAATAAAGGCAGCAATTTTCTAAGGGCATGCACCCCTGGCCTCTGCTTCTCAGCTTTTTTCTTAATAAACTGGTCCTAGGCATTGATCACAAAAGCTGCTGGTGGCAATGTCTTACAGTAAGCGGGTGAAAGAGAAGCTGGTGGAGAAACGGCGATTTGGATCAGAGAGCCACTCTGATTAGTATTTCTGAGGCAATCCAATTATACTTCCATCTAAAGATAGGAAGGGGTTACACCTAAGTACAGTGACCAGAAGAATGGTGATATCCTCCGGAGAACACGGCAATGTCCCCAGACATTTCCTAACTCTAAACCACTCATCTGCAGCATGGAGCACATGCTGATTAATAGCACAGCTTCCTGTTATGAGGAAGTGTTAATTAACTTCCCATTAAACACAGTGTGTTTCCTAATCCACTGTGGTGCTTCCTTCGGGGCACAGAAAGCTCTGGATACCACCTGGCCAGTCCGCTCTCCTGGGAGCATGCAGACATCTGTCTTCAGGGAGTTTGGGGTTGGCCACAGCTACCACTTACATAGTAACCAGAGATTTGGCCTTGTCAGTTTTCTCTTTGAAAGAGTAAGTCAAACTCCAAGAATTGCAAACACATCAGCAAGAAGGTGTCAGAGCTTGAATGAGCTATGAATGATGTACCTGTCCCCACTGGGCTTGTCCCCTCTGGCAAATGGGTGTGCTTTGAGCTTGATGGTGGGTACAGAGGCAGAATTGGGCACACCAAGGCCTGGAAAACAATGCTGCTGCCACTCCAGGCTGACAAGGCCATCTTCTCTCACTGTGTCTACACCCACGTCCCTGTCCATGTCTGTGCTTAAGCCCAGCAAGGACCCTCCCTAGAAGATCTCCTCCTTCTGATGGGACATAGGAAGAGTGGGCTTCATTTCTCTGTCTCTGAATCTTCAGCTGATATTACTCTTCTCTGCAACTCAGTCAAAATGAAAAAGGATTACTTTATATTTACTTGCACCTTTCATGAGAGATGCTAATTTTGAGAAGGTCCCTACAATGGAAAACGCTTTCCCTTCCTTCAAAACCTGCAAATGGGTGAAGGAAAAGCTAATGGGCGTATATGCTGTCACCAACCTTCCCGATAGCTGCTGCTTATCATGCTTCCGAGGGTGACCTTCCCCCAGCACATTCCTTTGCTCTTACTGGGGCTCTCCGTGATAATAGAATTTAGAGTCACGCATGGAGCAGGCCACCTTTGATAATTAATGGCTCTGAGAGTTTGCTGAGTGTGTTATTTAATTAATGGCACTTGTGTCTGGAGTGTGTACAACTCTGTAGTTGAATAGAACGAGTATTTGCTGAAGGATTACAGACACATACTCAAGGATTGTCACATTGCAAATCTGCTGGGGTTCAGGGCTTTTAGTAGCCTAATGGGGTTATTATATATACTTTTTTCTTCTTTGTTGTTTAAGAGGCACTGACATTGGTCAGCACAAAAATTTTTTTTAAATGTACTGACATTGTTGTAATTATATGTGAGCCCATAATGCAATTAAAAAAAAAAAATCCTTGGGCTAATGGATAAAAGTCTATTTCCTGGAGCAGGACCTTCTACCAAAAACCAAAAGATAAGGGGTTGAGGATTTAGCTGAAGTGATAGAGTGCTTGCCTAGCAAGTGCAAGGCCCTGAGTTCAATGTCCAGCACCTCCAAAACAAAACAAAAAGATGAAATCGTCAATGCTGCATTTTGTATATGAAATTCACACTCAGATAAGTATGGTCTACTTCAGCGACTCACAAATGGGCCAGCCTGAGTTATGATCAAGTGCCACTTGGGACTCAAAAATCAAGGGTTGAAAACTCAGCTGAAGACAACTAGGAGGTGCTAGTCCCTGAGGTGCTAGTCCTTAGAATGACATGCAAATGCCATAAGACAAAGATGACCATGTACAAAAACCATCTAGACATTCTATCTAGAGGAATATCTACAGACCTTTATCTTGTGCTCAGAAAGAGACTGCAAATACAAAATGTCCTGCTGTAAGCTGTGTATCTCTGTGTGTATCTGGGCAAGTTGCATCTCCTCTCTGAATTGCAGAGAGGTAAGTAGAGAACTGTTCCACAAGATTTCTTCCTTTCTGAAGCAATAGGTTGAATTATATGAGTCTTTAAACTCCTTCCAGTTCCACGACGTTGAGAGTCTGATTCTTCATGGTGGGGATATGGAAGCTGACAATACTGCTGCTAGCAGGGATACTTGATTGCTCACCCTTAGGATCTAAGAGGTTTTTTCCCCCAGAAGTGGCCCCCAAGTGTGTGAAGGGCATGTAAATGTGTTCTGCAAAAGGGCTAGAAGGCCGCCCCATTCTCTAACGCAGCCAGGGGTCCAGGAGACAAAGACAAGGGCCAGTGGCCTGACTTCTTCACTTCCTGTAGAGACTCCTTGTGCATAAGAGACAGTGAGTATGGGACAGAAGGAAACAGGGGGACTCACTGCTTTATATGAGGCTCTTGGGGAGCCTTTATGAGCAGGTGGCATGTGAGTAACATCCAAAAGGAAGGAGGAAAGAAGGGAGCATTCCAGGCAGGAGGGGAGAGAAGTGCTGGAACAGCCCTGAGGTGGAATGATGCTTGAGGTAACAAGGAACAAGTGGGTGAGAACAGTGCGGGGCATTGACAAGGGAGATGAAACTGGATTCTGGGCTAAGTCTTTTCCTGTAGCTCACCAAGGCCTCAGTGATCAGGCCCTGGCTGACTCTGCACACTGTGATGGAGGGACATGTCCTGACTTTCCATTTAAAGGATCATAATCTTAACATATTTTCTCTTTCGATGTGTAACCTTGGGCGGGTTTGAGGGAATAGACACATATTTTAAAAGTCATAGTCAACAGCTTACATGAGATACTGATACTCTATGTAAAGTAGTAGATTTAATTGTGGTATCATGGACTCTTACCCAGACCAAGAGTTCTTCAGTTTTACTGAACATGCTCTTCCTTTACACATTTGTGCTATTTTAAATTTTTGTTGTGTTTCATTCTTTTAAAAGATTAAGAAAATTAAAACTAACCATGCATAAGAACTTCTACCTTAGCAGTCATGGTGGGACACTCCTGTAATCCCAAAGCTAGGGAAGCTGAGGCAGGAGGATCACCTTGAGTAGGAGGCCCGCCTGGACTACATAGTTCAAGGCCAACCTGAACTACATAGTAAGACACTGTCTCAAAAAACCAAAAAGCAAAACAACAACAACAAAAAACAAAAACAAATGACCTTCCATGCTGAAAGAGAAAATCCCTGATAGATGACAGATCATTGAGAGGAGAGTAAGAAAACAAAACTTTAGGGGCTGTCAAAGAGAAAGGCTGTGATGGTAAAAATAAAAAATTAAAAAAAAAAAAAGAGAAAGGCTGATTTACTACAGTAGGCATATTCCTTCTTCTCAATTGTTAACTCCAGAATCTGCGTGCGTCTCCAGAGAGTTGGGATAAGAAGGGGGAAAGAGTTCTCCCAGCAACCCAGAGCTCTTCTGAGCCAAGACTGGACTCTTGCCTCTTGGGAAATTTCCCTTTCCTTAGCTAGGACTGTGGCTTATCGTTTCTAATTAAGAAATGAGTCCACCAACATTATGGGCTTTCACTTATTCAAGGCAATACTATATCATCTATCTGCACATCAGAATGCTAGCACTTCTGAAGTTTTTGCAGGTCTTTTTGGAACAAGATGTGGAGCTTCACCAGAGGAAAATTGGTAAGAACATGTAATTACATTCAAAGTCATTTTTGTCTGTCTTAAAGGAATGAAAATGATCTGCCGGTTTTTATAGACCTTCTTGACCTAAAGATATCTGCTAGCGTAAAGAGAATCCTCAATTGGGTTATTTTAATGCTTTAATTATTACATGATCTATCATCTTATGCTGACTTGTGCTCTTTGAAAAATCTCTTAAATACCCATTAAAATTGATTGGCTAATCCTAGACCATGAGGTGCCCCTTAGAGGGCATGTGATTGTGTATGTGGGTATGATGGGAGGGGGTTAGACACAAGTGACATAGTCAACCACTTTATGGTGGGATAAGAGAAAGGAATTAATTTCATCACATATGTGGTTGACACTGTCCTGCCAACTTGCACAGGACTCGGTTCCATACCCACACGTTTTGAACCAGTCTTCTGCAATCCCCCAGCAGCTCTTCTAGGTCAGGACTGATTTAATCTACTGTGCCTAAGATGGTGTTTGCTTCAAAGTGAGATCTCAACAAATGGGTAGCGATTCAGTGAGAGAACCTCAAGGTTAAAATTATCCCTAGGGTGAGAGTCTACACCCTTATTATAACCAAGGCTCTTTTGATGGTAAGCAAGAGAACTGAAATTCATTTCAAATTAAACTCTACACAGAAAGTGATTTCCTGCCCTTTGAAGTGGGAAGGATTGAGTGGCAGTAGGAATTCAGATAGAGTTCCCCCCTTTTATCTTTTGTCTCTCTTCCCTCTGGAGGATTTTCCTGCCTCAGGCTTCTTCCAAGAATAAATCCCAGGATGACTCCCAGGATCCTCATTTTTCATAACCCCAGTCCAGGGCTTGTCACTCTGTGTCATACACCGAGCAGTAGGGAAGAACTCTGATTGTTCACTCTGGGGTCACATGCCAGAATTCTGGTCTTTGGATGGAACTGGCAGCTCCAAATTCAAATGTCTGCTATCCCATCCTATTCTCTGCTTGAATCTCTCAAAGTTTTAAAATGTTTTCAGCTCCAAGAACAAACTGCAGAATCTTAGAGAACAACACCTCTGCCTTTAGAGGAAACTCACTGAAAAGTCTTGAGTGGACCCCGAGAATGCAGTATCTAGTGCACTGGTCCAAGGTTGATTAGTTGTGGGTCACTCCCGGTTACCTTAAGCATTTTCAGTTTTCAGGCAGATTCTCAGTCTGTAAGTGTTACTATATGGTGAGATGGTGAATAGCACTTTCTCTGTAGCAGGATGATTATGATGATTGGATAAAGTAAATTCCCCAGCACAGGAGTCACGAAATGCTGGCTTTGTTCCTGAAGTTAGTGAAGAAGCAAGAGTAAGCTACATCTGGCATCTTAGCTTTACTGCATAATTCTTGCCTTCAGTTAGCTAGAGTGGATGCAGAGAAAGATGTTACTAAATAGAGATCCATCAATTTTAGAGTCAAGGTAAATGTGGACTCCAAAGTCAGACTGCTTGGAGTTGAACTTGAATCTCCGTGTACAATATGAGAGCAAGTCACAAAACTGCCTTCAGCCTCAGTTTCCACGTTTGTAAAGCGAGTACTACTAGAGAGTTGTTGTGAGGTTTAATTGAGATAAAGTCTGTAAAGTACTTGGTGTAAGTTGCCCGTAACAAGCTGGTATTATTAAATGGTATTATTAAGAATTGTTAATAATAGAACATTGTCCTATATGTAGTGTTCCCCATTATTCACTTCTTGAAATAATGATCCCGTGGGCCAGTGTGCCCTCTTAAAATCAGAAAGGATGACCAGAAACAGGGGAATTGACTCTGATGTACTAGCAGAGTGTCAGCAATTGCTCTTTTTGTTGAAATAATTGAAGATACAGCCATCAATTAGACTGTATGTTACAGTCGATCTCTTCCTCCCATTTCTTCCCTATTTTGTTTGCTTAACTTTAAACTTCTCTTTTACCTAATTTTTGGTCCTTTTTGTGACACATACACTAATGCACAAGGTCTGTATTTGGCCTACAGAATCATATGAACACCTATCTTGCCACATGCTTGGCAAATAGAATGTTGCTATCCTCCTTCAGCCTCCCCCTCAAAGGTAACCACTGGGCGTGACTTTTCTGGTGATTGCGTCCTTGATTTTCTGTGTAATTTTGCCATCTAAATGAATGTCTCTCCAAGCATTGTAATTTAATTTTGCCTGTTTGGTGTGCATTCTTTTGTTTCTGTTGTTCCACATTCCTGCAAACACTTGATAGAGCGGGTCTTTTCAAACTTTGACTATAATGGTGGGCCAATCTGGTGTTTCATTGTGCTCTAAGTTACAGCTCCCTGCTGACTAAAGATTATTGGTCATTTATTTTGATATCCACTTTTTGTAACATACCAATGCAAGTCCTTTTGTATTTTCTGCTGGGTTGCTGGTTTTTTTCTTACTGATTTTTTTTCCCCCAGTACTTCAGGGCCTTCTCACTGAGCTACAACTCTATCCCTGTTTTTCAGTTTTTTCTCACTTACTTTAAAGGGCTTTTCTGTTGTTCTAAAATTATCTTCTGGACGCTAGTCTTCTGTTGGTAAAGTGGTAAATACCTTCTCTACTCTGGGATTTGCTTTTTCTCTTTCTTAATGGTGTCTTTTGCGGAAAAGAAATCTTTAATCTGAATGTAATTCAACTTATTAGTGTTTTCTCTATAGTAGTGCATTGTATATCTTGGCTAAAGAGTCTTTCCCTACAGCAAGACCATGAAGATAGTCTCCTAAAATATCGTCGAAAGCTTCATTGTTTCATTCTTCACATTTTGAATTTATAATCCACCTGGAACCAACTTTTGAATACAATGTGAGGTAGGCTTTCATTTTATTAGTTTTCTACGTGGATATCCGATTTTCCCAGAACTATTTCTTGAAAAGATTTTCTGTTCCCCAGAGCTCCATCGTTTTTATAATAAATCAAGTGTTCACATATGCCTGGATCTGTTTCTGGGTTCTGTACTCTGTTCCATCAGTCCGCTTACCCTTGTACCAATGCCATGCTCTCTTAACTCTTGTGGCCCTGTAATAAATAAGTCTTCCTGTCTTGTACAGTGAGCCCTTCAGTGCTTCTCATCTTGTTCTTTTATGAGTTTCTGGCTAGATTTCCATAAACATTTTAGAATCAAGTTGTCAATTTTCACCAAAAGCAAAACCAAACCTATGGAAATTTTGATCTGATTTGTACTGGATTTAAAGGTCAATTTGAGCAAGACTGACCCTGTATAAAATTGAGTCATTCATCTATTTTTTTTTATTCCTCTTAATGCCTCTTAATAATATTTTATATTTTTCTGTCTAGAAGATTACATACCTTTAATTGTTCCTGGGCTTCTGATTTTTGCTGTTAATATAAATGCTAATTACAAAATTTTTCACTTTCTAACTATAGTGACTAATACAGAGAAATTTAAAACTTACTAATATTGCTCTAATATTTAGAATCCTTGATAAATTTACTGATTGTGTTTCTCAGTAGACTATTTTGAATTTTCTGCATATATCATCATACTGTCCACAAATAACGACGGTTTTTTTTTTGTTTTGTTTTGTTTTTTTTGTGGTGCCGGGGATTGAACTCAGGCCCTTGTGCTTACAAGGCAAGTACTCTAATCACTGAGCTAAATCCCCAGCCCCATAATGATGGTTTTATTTCTTCCTTTCTAGCCTGTCTACCTCTTATTTATTGTTCCTGCTTTACTGCACTAGCTAGGACCTTGAGTGCAATGTGAAACAGAAGGGCTAACAGTGAATATTCTGATCTCATTTACACTTTCAGTTAATAGTGATCAACTGAACACTTAAAAGTTTCACTCTTAAGTATAAATTTCATTCTAGTTTTTTCCCAATATCTTTTGTATTTATTAAGATATGTATTTAATTGGAGTTATAATTTTGTCTGGATTTACTAAGATGACCCTATCATTTTCTCCTTTCCTAATCTGGGGAAAGACATTATTTGATAGTCTGATGTGAAACTGAAATTGTATTGGTCATTATGTATTGTTCTTTTCATCAAAATTGTGTGTATGTGTACACACAAACTGTTACCCACTTATCTGTTCTCTTTTAGGACATTGGCATCTGTTTCCACATGCAATTAGACTTCCTTTCTGTACTGTTTTTGTTAGGTTCATTTGCAAGGTAATGAGTACAATCAGTTCGGTAGTGGAAAAGATTCTTTTCTTCTTCCTCTGCACTAGCTCCTGGTAGGATTTGAGTAAAGAATTTATTTCTTCATTGAATGGTAGAATGTACAGTACAGCTACATGGGCTTGATGATTTATTTTTGAAGAGATTTTAGTGCAAGTTCAGTTTTTTAATCATTATCAAATTATTCGTATTTTCTTTCTCACCTTTGTCAGTTTGGGTAAGCTGTTTTTCTAGAATTTGTCTTTTTAATCCAAGTTCTTAAAGGTATTGCTCTAGTTATTTCTTATCTGCTTCTTACTTTTAGTGACTGCCATATCTATATAGAAGTTTGACTTTTTGTTTAACATTAGTTAAACCATGTATTTGGCTTCATTGATCATTTCAGTTTCATTTGATTCAAAATCATTTCTATTTGATTCTTTTTTTTAAGAATTCCTTTAATGTGTGTTGATAGTTTCAGTCTATGAGCATTTGGGCCTGTGGCCAGGCACACGGCATGGTGGGAGCATTGGGTGCAGCAAGGACTCTTCTTATGGCACCGGGATGAGTAAGAAGGAAGAATAGGCCAGGGTCCCCAGTCCTCCTCAGGGGCATCCTCCAATGACCTAAAACCTCTCAATAGACCCCATCTCGTAAAGTTTCCAACATCTCACAATTGCACAAGCTACACACTATGCCTTTAACATGCAGGCCTTCAGATAACAAACAGATCAAAACTAAACCATTCATGAACAATATGTTAACTGCATAGGTATGATATATGACATCTGGCTTGGCAGATATTCTCTTTTGGTTCTTTAAAGATGGCATTTCAGGGTCTTCTGATTTTTACTATTTTTGTTGGTTTTAGTCTATTATTCCCTTGAAAGCAAGCACTTTTTAAAAACTCTTAAATCTAACAGCCTTTTCTTTGCCTTTGATTTTCTGCAGTTTTTTCATGATGTATCTGAAGAATGTGGATTCTGTACTCCCTGCTCTACTTTTGGTGTGCTCTTGAATTTTTTGATTGGCAACTTCTCCCAGTGTTGAAAATTCTTAGGCATTTCTTTAAAAATAACTTCCCCTGAAGCTCTGTTTCCTCTCCCTGTGGAATTGTGAATAAATGTCTATGAAGCTTGTTAGACTTTCTTACTGTACCATACATCTGTTCCATCTCTTCTTTTGCCACTTTCCTTTCACCTCTCCATAGTTCATTCTGGTATTTTCACATGACTCATCTTGTGAGTCATGTGAAATTCTCCTGATTATAAAAAAATGTACTGATGAATTAATTTGTTGGGTTAATGTATTCCTTATTTCTGTAATTTCTATTTTTTTATCTTCTCTGCCTTTTTTAATTCTAGATTTCTGCTGAAATTAAAAAATAAAATCCCTGTCTCTTCTACTTATAAACAAAGTAAACATAGTTTTTTTTTTTTTTAACATCCGTGTCTGATAATTCCAATTTCTGGGTAACCTGGGATTCTGATCTTATATGTATTCATTTCTTAGTCAGCTCAGGTTTCCATACTAAAATACCATAGAAAGGGATGTTCAAACAATAGAAATGCATTTTTTACAGCTCTAGAGCCTGGGAAGTATAACATCAAGGTGCACCACGAGTGGTTCATCCTGAGGCTGCTTTGCTTGGTTTGCAGGAGCCCACCAGTGTTTTGTATTCTCACATGACCTCTTCTTTGAGTGAGCACAAAGAGAGAAACCTGATGTCCTTTCTTCTTAAAAGGGCACTCGTCGTATTTTGGAGGCCCCACCCTCATAATGTCTTCTTAATCTAGTCACCTCCTAAAGACTTCACCTTCTAATGCCATCTCACGGGGCACAGCTTCAGCACTTGAATTTCGGGGGTGGGATGCACATTCAGGCCATAAAAATTTGTTTCCTCACACAAAAGCACATGTACAAACTGAGCATTCTATTTGGAAACAAACTGTAGAAATAATTTAAGATCTTTATTGGTATTATTTCACAGAAGATTTTCCTTTTCTGCCAGGTACCTAATTGATTAGCAATTTGGGATCACCTTAATTTAATTTTCAAGACATACTCTTTCAACTGTCCAGATGATTTGAGATCGGGGTACAATTGGTAGAGGGGCTGTTTTATATCTGGTCTACTCCTATTCCGAGGGTATAACTCTCTCAGGTCTTTGAATTCCCACCCAGGTGTTGAGGTTCAGCAAAGAGTCTATCATTGGTAAGTTCCAACTCTACAAGTTGTGATAAAAAATACAGTGTGTGTTTAATAAAAAATTTATTACAGCAAAAGACACATCGCCATTTTGCTTTGAGCACACTTATCCCATCATTCTTGCCACTTTTTGAAGCAGTTCTAGAAATTCTTTTATGTGAATGTCTTTAGTTATGCTGTCATGGTTGCCTCTTTCCCGAACTGATTCATACCAACATTCCTGATCATTTTGACTGTGGGGAGAGCCAGAAGTCACACGGTGCCAGATCCAGTGAATAAGGTAAGTGAGTATGTACTGAAATGTTTTCTGCCTTTTTGTTGGATGGCATCAACGGCAGAAGTCACCTTATTTTTCATCATACCTCTTAAGAAAACTCATCAGAGAGAACTTCCAGAAGAGCTTGAGAACGTGGCAAGAACTGTGGACTGAGTGCGTTTGAAGCAAAGGGGAGTATTTTGAAGGAGATTAAGGGCAGTGTGTCTTCTACTGTAAAAAAATTTTAAAACATTAAACATTCACTTTATTTTTTGATCACCTCATAGCTGCCTCTCCAAGACTCACATCTGTCCACGCCAGTGGAAAAGCAACCCCAGACGCTGGGCTCACCTCTCCAGCATTCTCTCGTCCTTGGGCCCCAGAACTTTTTGCTGCCTTGTTACATCTATTATTAAAACGCTTGTATAGATTTTCTAGTTGAACACAGTGGGAGGTTTGAGTCAAATTATTTGGTCTGTTAGTAGCAGAAACACAAGTCACACTTTTTCTTTTCCGTTTTGGTATCCTGAAGCCCTCCATCCCTGTTTTATTTTTAATTACTATTTAGACTAATTTCTCATGACCTAAACATCTGTTATTTATCATCTTCAAAATATTAACTCATGGGGAATATATGGAATCTAAAATATTGGCATAATGTTTTCCTACCTGTTGTTTTGTGTTATTCTTCTCTAATAACCCCAGGGGGAAAATCCTTTATCATTTTATGCACAGACAAGGAAAGCAAGGCACAAAACAGTGACAGGTAAATGTCCATCCACAGGGTAAGTTTAGTGGCAACTGTTGGTGGGGAGCCATTTTATGCTATTTAAAGCCTTTTCCAGGGAAAGTAAAACCCCAAATGGCAGACAATTCAGATATCATTATAAAGAGACTACAGAGTCTTTTTATTTTCACTGGTAGTGCTTAGGATATTTTCACTTGCCTGGTAGTTAGGATAATTGATTGTGCTTTTGGGGGGTTGTAGTAAAGAGAGGCTGGGACATAATTTTTACAAAACTATAACTGTTCATTTTATCAGTCTTTTCAGTGCACACTCTGGAAAGTTTTGTGTAGGTATAAGACAAACATTTGCTCCTAGAAAGTATGACCCACCACCAGTCTGGTTTTTACTCTTGGTTCTAGAAATATTTACACGAGGCTTCAGTAGGAGAAGTAAGGCTTGCCCAGTGATAGGATTTCAAAATGATAATACTGAACCAAAATAGCTGGGTTGGAGCCATGGGGCCCAGGAAGGGCAGGAGGGGACGGTAGCCATTCATCCCTTGAAGGAGCTGGGTAGAAGAAAGCACAGCTTTATTCCCAGAATGACTTTCCCAACACCCTTGCCCTGTCTTTGTTTGGCTCCTGCCCTCTTCAGAGAACATTCCCTAGATGGAGGAAAGATGGAAAAGAAGGTATCTAGGGAAGAAGAGAAGGCACAATCATCTATCTGGGTTGGGGTCTCAGTTTAGTAATTACACCAAAGGCAGTGATATTTTAATTCTAAAGATGTTCTACACTGTCCCTTCCCCGCCCTTTTGGACTTCAATAAATAAGACAGCCTCAGTTACCCATCACTCATGAATTGGAGGTAGTGGAACGTACTGAACTACCTTGTAAACTGTTGGAGAAGTATTAAACCCAGAAGGGTCATCCTCCCGAGCTATTACTGCTAGTGTACCCTGCATTGATAACCCATGTTGAACATCTCTGCGATAACTTGAGGGATGCCCCTGCATGGCGAAAGAATGGAGTGCTTACTATGTCAGAGGTGACCGGGGGCCTTTCAGACAAAGGATCAAGCAAAGTGCATAAACATTAGCTATTAATTGACAGGGTCAAAGATCATTAATGTGAATTTTCATCGCCTTTCTTCATATTAACCTCCCATGCTCTCTAGAAGAGTCTTTTTTCCTCACATACCTTTCTAGCAGGGACAACGACAAAACACTGGAAGAAAAGGATTATAGGAGAGTGGAGAAAAACAAGTACTTCCAGGGAAAAAGAGTCCTGAGAGTGAGTGGCTTAGCGTGGAAGATTGTGTCACACAAGAAAATAGGCTTTATTTTACTATCATATTTCACGATGCAAGTAAACTCTTAATGAGATGCCTGAAACTCTTAAAAAGTTATTTTTTGGCTATCTGAATTCTATGTTTCTGAAAAGAACTCTGTGCTGATGGACTGTGTAATTCCAAAATTCGCAAGTAGTACAGTTAATCTGAGAGAACTCTGTGCTGATGGACTCTGTAATTCCAAAATTCATAAGGAGTACAGTTAATCTGAGGATGCTGATCATTGCTGTTACCAAGAGAGAGAAATCTCAAGAGAAAAGTTGTCCAGATTCTGTGGCCATTGCTGGCCCATAGGAAGCTTTTGCCTAAACTATTAGATCCATGTTAGAGAACACTGGATGTTGGTAAAACATTTTTAAAATAAGCAAACTACACCATAAGCTCATTTTGAATTTTGGGGTAGACTGTCTCACAGAGTGTTTCCAAAGGGAGGTTTTTAAAGTATAGCTACTGGATGGTTACTGTTTTGAGTTGTGGTAAAATAAATTATTTAATGGGACATTAGATTTGATGACTTCTGAAGTCTCCATGCTTCTATGGCTTATCATTCTCAATTTAGGCCACAGGGACTTGGTTTATATTTATCTAAGTCAAGCAATAGAGTCTTTAATTCCCTGCTATGGAAATGAGGTTCTGCAAATGTAATTCAAACAGAATGGGTGGGGGGCAATCCAATAGAAGATGGTCAACATGGACTGCAAAGAAAGGAAAAAGCAAACTAAAATATATTTTCATGCTTCTTTTAAAACGATAGGTCTTTTTCTCTGGCAAAGAGCTTTTGAACAATTAAAATATCTCTCACCTTAAAGGAGGCATCTTCTCTTTATACTTCCATGTTAAGAAAAGCCTACTATTGTATCAGTTTTGCATGGCAGAATAAGCCCTGGCAAACACTTCCATTGGTCTCGATGAGACCCATGGAGACCAATGGAACCATCCGGTGGGTTCAGGATTAATCAGTCAAGGTCAGTCAAGGAGCTGAAGTTAAAAACCACCCCTTCCTCAAGAAAACATGACAGTGCTTTGATAGTCTACCTGAATTCTCCTCAGCAGAGGCATCTTGAAATGGGAGTAGATCTCTGAGAAGGTCAGATCTTTCCCAGACTGGTGGGTCAGATTTCAGTAAGTACAATTTACAAACCAGAACATGTCTCTAACCTGTCCTTTCTCATCTACCTTGACTGCCCATGATTGTAAGTGTGGTCCAGTAGTGGAAGTAATGGGAGTTTTTCAAGAATGCCAGTGTCAAAATTGGTCTTTTTTTTTTTTTTTCTTTTTTCAAAATTGTTCTTACTAGTACATCTGTAACTACTAATAATGCTGTTTTGGGCTGAGTCAGTTACTTTGAAATTGTACTACTTGAGAGAGAACCAATTATCTGTAAAATAATGACACATACAGAGGAGAGTTTGATAAATCACAAATGAAGTCTGTTGACACAACAGAGTGTGGAAACCTGTCTTCCTCGGACGCTGACTTCGCATCAGAGTTGGGGTGATGCTTGCATATTTTACAACATACCCCACTCATACACATGTTGTTGCTTTAAAATTAAATAGAAAACCTGTTACTGGTATGTCCAGGCAGTAAATCCACCTGTTAAATTCCTGCATAAGGAGTTGCCAGGCTCCAGAAAAGAGGCCAGGCTAGATAAGAAGTGCAGATCCACTGTCATCTAATGTGATTTAGAAGAACTAAAAGAACTATTGCAAAACCCCTATCCCGGAAATCAGCCCAATGTGTGGGGAGCCAATGCATAAATTCACCTAGGCAGAGAGTAGATGTTCAATTCCTGGAAGCAAAGAATTGCCAACCTCATCAGGCACCTGTCAGATGGAGGGCGAGACTCCTGCAGCTTCATTCAGCACGCAGTGGACTCCTGACCTCTGTGGGCATGGCAAAGGCAAGGTCTGTTTTCCAGTATTGTTCAAGAAACTGCCATTCAGAATCATTTCCTGCTGGGAAGGGATTTGGAGAGTGGCTAAAACACCCAACCCTCCTGGTGGGTTATATGGGAAGACACAGAGAATTCCACTATAGACTAAGCTAAGGTTGGTGCCTTGATGGCTTTAAGAGGCTGAGAAGACAGTTCACAGTTGTGGATATTTACCTTTGTGGTCTTAGTGCCACTCTTGTTGTGCTGAAGCTTAATCCAGGTTTATACACAAAGAATATACAGATCAGGGTTTTCTACTTAGCAAGAAATTGCTTGGTATGTGCCTACCAAGCATCCACCCAACAGCAGCTCTGTGCCTATTACAGTCCTTTGTTTTATACAGGGCATCTCAGGAATAGGTGTTTACCCTTTTCTCTGCAATCCTTTGGTTTGTAAAGTAGACTTCAGGAAGCAAAGTGTTAAAGCTCTGGGAGCTGGTCTCCTAGGAGAAGGAGTGATTTCAAACAGTTCCACTCAGCCTAGAGACCAAGTCTGCCCCTGAGAGGCAGTGGGGTGTGGTGCAGGAATCTCTACCTGGTATCCTCCAGCTGGGTCCAGAGCAGCCCTAAGAAAGCTGCCTCTGGTTTTCCCCCATGCATCTTATCTTTTCCACATGCCCAGTGAAAATGACAAAGTCTCGGCATAGTGGATGGAATAGATCTGGACACAATTTGCTCTGGATTTGAATTATGACTTCCACTGCTGTTTGTCTAAAAGTGGGAATCATGTGCCTGTAGGTGATCTACGCTAAATCTCAGAGTAGGCTATTCTCGTTTAATCCTTCTGGATAGGTCAAGTGGAAGGTCTCCATATCTCGGAGTGGGGCCGGAATCAAATGCTTAATAGTGACTGGCCTCACTTCTAACAAAGAGAAAGTGAACATCAGTCCTGGCAGCTGCAGACAAGCAACCGTGTCAGCTGGAATTTTATCAGCACTGTTTTACTTTAATACTTATTTTCAGGCTCACCTTCTAATTACAAGTAGTAGTTTTTTTTCATTGCGGCTGTTACCCATTTTATGATAAATACACCGAAATTTAAAAAGTGACCCCAGTAAATAATAAGTAATGCCCCAGGTGGTTATAAAGATAAGAAAAATTATGACAAAGTGGGAATGCATGAAATTTGGAAAACACTGTCCCCACCAAAGGTCACATTACATGGGCAAATGGTCAGATGGTAGAAAAAGAGGTTGGAGGACAGGCTGGCAGATGTCAGCATTGTCTGCAAATCTTGCATGGTGAGCACAATCAGCTAATGAGAGCCAGGGCCTCTTTTGGTTCCTCCTACCTGGCTGCAGCATGACCAAGAAGCAGGTGCTGGAGAGGGTGACATTAACAAGGCTGGCAAGGAAATCCAGCAGAGGAGGAGAAGAGGCTTGTCTTCACAGGGAAACCAAAGAGGTCAGTAGATAAAGCCTAAAAAGAATACTTATGGGCCCCAGAAGAGCTGGGCTAGGGAGAAGGACTGGTTGGAGGACTGAGCTCTTTTAGTGGGGTAGGTAGTACAAAGACTAGGAAAATGGCCTTCGAACTCTAACCACGTGGGTTCAAATGTGAGTGTTATCACCTAAAAACCATTTGCCTTGGCATAACACTGAAATAAATCACTGACCACCAGTTTGCTCATCACTTGTAAGACAGGATAATAGTAATAGAAACTCTGCTTGTAAATTCTCAGTAAGTGTTGGCTCTTGTCATCCATCCATGGTGAAGCCCTGCCCTGTCCACCCCTGTGCATGCTGAGCATCGTGCCATATTGTAGAATGAACACCACCCACGTCTTTCAACTTGTTCAGCCCAAGCCCGACCTGCTGCTGAGGGTCTAATCAAGAAAGCCTAGAGAGGCCAAGTTTATCTGAATTTCAGGTAAACAACAGAAATATTTGAAGTCTAGGAATGTCCAAATATCACACGATTGCTCTATTTCTTAGCAAATTTCAGAATTTACATGAACCATTTAACACTGTACACAAATCCAGTGTATGGATGAACTTTGAAATGAGAGGGGGGCGTTTGTCAAAGAATAGGAAAACTAAACCAAGGACCAAGTTTCCTACAAAAGAGAACGTGTCTGCTTCCAGATCCCTTTGTCCCTATAGTATATTAGAGTATATTAAGGTGTATTCGGTCCCATTATATTGCAGGGAATGGTGATGCTCTTGGCAAAATATAAGGACCCCAAGTTTAAGTACTCTATGTCCAAAGTGCTTATTATGTGCTACATTATCCCTCCTAGTCTCACTCCCCACACTTGGCTTCTCAGAAAGTGATTTGTTTTGTCTGTAAACAAAGCCCCTTAAAGAGAGATATAAATATTAGTTAATTTGAAAAGCACACCAGGATTGTGGCAATAGTTTGTATCACTTTAGGGTAAATGTCTTCCTGGCAAGATTTAGAAGGTGGGTGGATTTACCTGGGAAACAGATGTCAGGCCTTGAGGAAGGCAGAAGCAAAACTGACAAAGTAAAGCATACAGAAATCTTGAGTTATAAGTTTAAATATTCCTAAGACATCTAGAAAATGCATTCTAAGATACACCCTTAGGATTCAGCAAGCCTCAGGAAAAGCCTAGAGCTTTCTTGCCTCTACCTGAAAATACCCATTGGACAGGAAATTGAGAAAACAAATCCAGTGTGGGAAATAAAATCTGACAATCTGCGAACTGCCCTCCCCACACCGCCCCACCGCACAGGGCGCTCCAAAATGACATCCTGGCTTGGAGAAAGGAGTGGGACGGAGAGAGGGCTGCAGCCATGCTGTAGGGCTATACTCATTTCATCAATCCTTCCTTTAGAAGAATGAAGAGAGAGAGAGAGACAGAGACAGAGAAAGGAACGGTGGAAAAGCTTAAAAATACAATCTGACAGGCAACTTCTGCTACACCACGATCCGCCCTGCAGGCAACTGAGTGCGTGTGGATGACGCGGAGAATGGAGAGAGCTTTTTAGAGGCAAGAGTCAGGCATCGTACTGTACAGGGACAACAGTGGGGCCAGGCGCTCTGAGTCCCTAAGTAACTAAAGTACATTAAAAATCCCAAAATTGCGCCTGTATGTTAAGCTACCTAATAAACCCTTACATTTCAAAGTGACAAGAGGGTAGAACGGTACCACCTTCTTGCAGGGGATATGTTCCAAGTCTCCTGGCAGGTGCCTGAAACCTGGGATAGTACAGAACCCCGTATATATACTATGTTTTTTTCTAAACATAGGTACCTATGATAAAGTTTAAGTTACAAATTAGGCACAATAATGAATCAACATAGTAATTAATAATGAAACAGAATAAGTATAATAATATTCTGTAGTAAAAGTTGTGTGAATGTAGGTTCTCTCAAAATCCCTGACTGTCCTGTCCTTACCCTTCCTCCTTGTGATGTCAGATGACACTCAAAGGAAGTACCTGAGGCATCCCTGTGGCATAGCTGAATGCCAACATCACTACTCTTGTGCTTTGGGACCACCATTAAGTACAATAAGGGCTACTTGGACAGAAGCACTGCGATGCCAGCCCGTGTAATAGCAGGTCAGGTGTTCGGTGACCGACGGGCTATTGTGTCCCCTATGTAAGCAAACTGGGCAGAAGGATGCTTCCTATCCTTGGGGAGATGGAACAGGAGGACATACGATTTATAACTTGTGATTTATTCATTTTAATAATGTTTCTTTTAATATTTTTGGACTGCAGTGAAGAGAAGGTAACCAAAACTAGAGAAAGTGAAACCCTGGTTATACAATGAACATTCTCTAGCTAAAAAAAAAAAAAAAAAAAAAAAAAAAAATCATGGCCACTAAATGGTTGACAATTTAAATGATTCGGTTGCTATCACTATTTGTTCAATAATTTTGTCTTAAATTTATATCTGATCTGCTTCAGCAACTTGTATTTAGAATGATGTCAGATGAAGAACAACCTAATTCTAATACAGAATTATCTAATTCTAGAGGGAAAAGAAACTACTTAAAGGAGAGAATCTTTATCTGAGGTCCATGACCCTTAAAGAGGTGTTATTAAAATACAAGGCACCAGTTAAATTTGCATTTCTTTTCAGTCTAGGTATGTCCCAAGATTGTACAGCAGCGCTATTTCTGAACACATTTCAGAAGATCCATGAGCCCCTTGATGTTGTACACAAATTTGGTTTGCAGATGCATTTTGAAAAGAAGATTGGTTATAACTGTCTTTCCACAAGGGTGACCTCCCAATAGTTAAACATCATTATTGAAGAGATAATTCCAATAAGTCCCTTTTCCTATGGCTTGAGCTTCCTATCAGCCAAAGCAAAAGAGAGAAACACAAAGGGTAATTTACCAAATTGCAACTGCAGAGACTAGTCCCAGCATGAAAGGAGTAAGTCTGAGTGTGGTTGAAATGGTAGGGAAATAAGAGAAAGGAGAGGCAGAGGGACAGAGTGAGCCTGACAGAATTTTGACCTTTCAATCAGTTATGCGTTATTAATCATCTGCTTTGGGGATAGTGGAAAGGAGAGTAGCACCTTTGGAGGAAAGACTAGAAAGACAGCCTAGAGTGGCTGTCTCTAGGACTGGCGAGGGGAGCCAGTCCAGAGACCTACATTCCTCAAAGATCAGGGTTTACTTGACTCCAGCTTTTAGGTCTTTTGCAGCATCTCCCAACCCCACCTGCCACCTGCCAGCCAAGTATCCAATCAGTGAAGGCCCCCTCCCCAACTTCCAGCTGGTACCCACTTCCTGAGCACCACTGGAAGGTGCTGGGGATGGCGTGGTACAGGCTTTACCTCTGTCACTGAAAGTAGGCCCGGAGCACAGCTGCTTCTGCTGCCATTTCCTCCTCTGATCTCCAAGAGGCCGGCGCGTCTTCTTCCTCTTTGTCATGTTTCTCCAGCTTTGGGGGAAAGCAGAATAGGCTCATTAATGGGTCCTTGGAATCTCCTTGAATAAGTGTTGGAGGCAGGAGGAGGACTGCATAGAATTTGCATGATAGAGGCAGACAGGTGTATATGTGTGTATTTTAATTGCCAAAATTTGAAAATGAGGTCTGACATAAGAAGTCACACTTTTAGCTTCTCTCATAAAATAACCGGATGAGGCTACACTACAGCCTTTTGCTGTCTTCTAATCCTCTGCTGAGGTTGGGAATATCGTGACATACAGAGGCAGGGTGGGGTGGGGGCTACTGAGGGAGCATCCCTCATTCCCTACCCTTACCACTCCGGTTTTTGTTGTTGTTTGTTTGTTTTCAGTTTGGTAAGCATCATTCATTTATTTTGTGTCTCAGACACTGAAGACACGAGTTAGCCACCTGCCCATGACCCTTTCTCCAAGCTGGCTTGTGGTTTACCTACAGCTATCTTCAGTTTAGCCTCCCTTATATGAGCACTGAGCAGTTTTATTCTGTGAACCAAAATAACTCGAGTGAATTTACGATCATAACACGATGGCCATGAATGCTGAGTGAGAAACAGCTCTTTCCATTAAAAGAGGCTTTAAGCAGTCAAATGGTGAAAACTATTAAATAAGAAAACAACTTAAAAAATGAACAATTATTCTTAGTCAATTGAGTTATTTTGAAATCCTCATTAAATACCAACATTTGTTTAAAAAACAACTTGCGTGTTTCAGATTTACATACAGAGCAAATAGAATTTTAATTCTATTGGTGAGAAGTTTTCGAGGCTGGCATTTTTGCAAAATCCCCCCTTCCTTAATCTCCTATTGCAATTAAATTTCATTCATACATATGTGGCTCCTTTGTGCGGCTGCAAAATGCTGAAGGTATAAGGGGATCACAGGATGCACAGTGCAGTATTTTGGGTTAAGTCAATGAAGTACACGATTTATTAGCACCTCCAGTAATGGCTAACATTTATAATGGGCAGGGAGTTTCTCGGGTTTGCATTATTTCATTTAGCCCATAGGCAGGTACTACTTATCCCCACTTATCAACTTGGAAACTGAGGTCTGAGGAAACTCATTCCCTTGTGAAAGACCACTGACATAGGTTACAGTAGGTACCAAGGTTGTGCCCAACCAATTTTGCCTCATCTATCCTGGAGCATATACACAAAAAATGGATAATTCCACAGACATTGTTTGACTCCACCACCTGTATTCACCTGAAAGTCAGCCTGATCCTTGGAAAATAATCTTGCTAATTCAGCAAAAAGACTACCAACTAAAATAGTGGAGTTTATTATCTCAGGCCTCAAACACCCTAAATCTAACCAAGAGACCCTAGTCTGGCAGCTTGCAGCAGATGGAGAAGTTGCCCTGTTTTTTTTTTTTTTTTCCAGAACAAACTTGGGGCAGAAGGCAAAACAGTGAGGGAATAATAGCCTGGCTCTCCAGCTGAGCTATATTTTTCACCCTGAGTAAGTCGGAGCCCAAATGAGGTTCATTAGCATATAACTGCGCCACAAATATGTTTATGAGGGTCATGGATCTTCCTTTCAGAATGTGGCTGCCAGCACACTGGTTTTACATTTTGCCACACAGATTTAATTCTCCTTAGTGGAAGAAAACCACATTAAGAAGCCATTTCCTTCCTTGCAGAGGCAGATATGACGCAGTTGCTACAGGCAAGTCAGACGGGATTGCTATTCTACTCAAGAACTAATTTTCATTTTGATACTACCTTTAGGTCTGTTATAAATCCATCTTGTAACAGTTCAATGGGATGACAGAGAACAATGCAAAGCCTGGAAAATATGGCCTTGCCACTTGTGGACTGCCATCAGAAGACACAGAAATCAAACATTAAGTGGCCTCATCAACACAGATCATACCAGATGAATCCAAATAATTCAGAGCCTGGGAACATTAATGCCTTCCTGGTTATTAGGCAACCGTCTGTTATTGTCATATGCCTTACAGATGGCAACATTGTGCCAACACTTAGAAGTTGTTTATGGGAACTAGGAAATAAAACAAAAACTAATCATATTTGCTAAACAGTTTACATGGTTTTTAAAACTTAAAGAGACCTCCCTCCTGCAAGCTCCAGATGGAAGCATCTTTCTTTAGAACAGTTCGACCCTGGATGCCCACTGAAATCATCTGGGAAGTGTTAAAAAATATAAAACTCTCCCCAGGGATTCTGATTTAATGGGTTTGAGGCTTAAAAATATTTCTCAAGCAATTCCGAGGTGCACTCACCATCAAGAAGCATCGCTCTGGGGGACATATGTCTGTGTGTGCACCTAGATGTCCCTCCCCCAACAAAAATACTGTCACCACCCTGAACCCATGGTGCCAGAACCTGCCCAGGATACCAAACTCCACAAATGCTCATATCCCTTATATAAAATGCTGTGTGATATTTGCATAGAACCTATGCACATTCTCCGGTATACTTTAAATCAGCTCCAGATTACTTATAAAACCTGACACAGTGTAAATACTGTGAAAATAGTTGTACTGTATTGTTTAGGAAGTAAGAACATGGAAAAAAAAACATAGTCATACTCAGTATACATACATTTTTTCCCCTGAATATTTTCTATGCACGGTTGATTGGACCCACTGATGTGGAACCCACAGATACAGAGGACCCATTATTACACATCTGCCCTTTACAAACTGCTACGTAACTGCTTTTCTTCTGTTTCCTCTGGGTCAAAGGCATATCTGGGCCACAGGGCTTGTCTCGGCAGCATGAAGATGCTGAGCTAGCTCAGGGGACTTTGAATCAGTCTGCAGTCTCTGCAGGAATGAGGCGGCTGGGAAAGGCTCTGACGGGCAAGACTTTCATCCTAGGAGAGCTACCCAGGTGACTAGGCAATTAAACAGGATATAATTTGGAATAAAATCCTATTTCTCACAGCCAACCTGAGAACCTGGTAGCTGTAGCCGAATGTCTGTGGCTCAGGGAGACATCTACTGATCTTAATCAATAGCTTATCCAAAAGTATCGCCTGCCCAGGGTGAGCTATAACCAGAGCTTCACTCTCACAAGAACCTTCCAGAGAGAGGACTTCAGACTGCTGGGAAAGGAAGGTGGACATTACTTGTTATGAACCAGTTATTTTTTCTGTCTCTGCAGTACCAGCTCTGCCACTGAAAAAGACAGTGTCCTTTACCTTTAGCACCCACATAGGGAGAAGAGACAGCAAAGGGTGGGTTTTAGTGAGAAGGGATTGCCAAATGAGAAGGGTACTGAGCAGGGCTCACCTAGTTGGAAAGGCTTTGGGAAGCTGCCTCGGCTTCACTAAGAGGCAGTATCACTATGGTGAGTGATGGGGTAGGGAGTTAGCTAAAGAGTATCAGACAAGGGCTCTCCTTGAAGATCAGGTTTTGGCCACACTTGAAAAATGAGAAAAGCAAATTCCTTAACCTCCTTGAGCAT
This sequence comes from Hystrix cristata, assembly GCA_004026905.1. Classification (NCBI taxonomy): domain Eukaryota; kingdom Metazoa; phylum Chordata; class Mammalia; order Rodentia; family Hystricidae; genus Hystrix; species Hystrix cristata. The sequence continues at coordinate 111,951 of PVJO010001612.1, forward strand.
CAGTTGTCCTCTCTGTAAAACAAAAGCTGTAACACTAGTGAGTAGTGATGTTCCTGCCATAATCAAGTGGTACTTAGAGTTTGATGTTGCTGGCTACTAACTACTACCTCTACCACTATTATGATAGGCCAGATACCCTGTCCACAAGCCAGTGGTTCCTGATCATCCCTGAGCTTGTTTCCAGGAGTAAAACATACTTTTATTATTTTCGTGGTTTCCTAGCAATCTTTTGGACCTAACTACCCTGTAGAAGGATTAAAAGTTATGATGAGAATTCAGAGTCACGGCAATAAATTCTAATGAGACATTCAAATCTAAGGAGGAAATTTAGTTCCATCTCTAAAATGATCCACAGTTGTCCCTAGCTCTTGGGGTTGCTTTAAGGCATTGAATATTAATAAAAGCTTCTCAGAGGTAAAAGTTAAGGTCCTAGAGTAAGATCAAGAGAATGAAGTTCAAGGGTAATCCAAATTATCTTGGATGCATGATTGCTAGATTTAGCAAATAAAAATACTGACACTCAGTTAATTTTTTAGTATAAGAATGCCCTATTTTGGCCATACTTACACTAAAGATTATTTGTTATTTATCTGATATTCAAATTTAATTAGGCTTCCTGTATTTTATTTGGCTGCTCAACCTAGGAGCCCCCTGAGGAAGGCGCCAAGGAAGCACTGGGCTTGCATTTGCTAAATGGGCTGTTCCTAAGCCTGCCTTGCTGGTAAAAACCAGAAAATCAGAGGAGACTGTCCAAAGAGAGAGAAAATTAAAGGCTAGGATTTTGTGCCCTTTAGGGCTTGTTATTACTATTGTACAGAATCTAATGGAACTCACCAGCGCTATTTTAATTCCATAATACATCTGTTCCAAGATGCATACTTTTACATATTTTAGTATCTTTGAAAATCAAACGTGTCCTCCAACCAAGAGCTTGTCATAGTTTGATTGGCAGCGCTTCTATTTCTTAGCAGTACATACAATAACGGCTCTCCCAACGGACCATGTTTGGCGTTCCATACACTACAGTTCTCCATCTCCTCTCCCTGCACTGTCACACAAGTTAATGTGACTGAGCTCGCTGTGAAAATGCTCAGCACCGAAGCTGACGTGACACATGCTCCAGTCTGACTCCTGCTGCAATAGCAAGAGGAAAAACTGTTCTCACAGGCACTTAGTTCTTTGGAGGACAGGGCGCACCAGAGTGATAAAATCTGCAAAAACTTGAATCAAAGTCTTTATCAGCCTTCAACAGTCTGAAGCCTGTGATGGCCCTTGCAAGGTGAATGCTATTTCTATACAGCTTTGAAAATAAACTTTTCCAAAAAAAGTATCTGCAGCCGTCCCACTTCATCTGCTTGAAGTGACTCTCGGGGAAGGTAGTGTGAACAGGGTTTCTGACTGAAGGGCTGTATGTGTCAATTTTGATACTCAGTTCCCTCCTTGTGCCTTGAGTGTGGTGTTGCAATGTGTGGGGGGTAATGATTAATTCCCTGAGGCAATTCTCAAGCTGCCTTGGCTATTGATGTTTTTATAGCTCTGTAATGGAATACGGTAGCAGGAATGATTCACAATAATTTAAATGTTTGTCAGAATTTGAAAACGAACCTGTAGTAAAAGCCAGAGTGCCTTCAAATAGGGGGAGAACCAAGTGAATGTTCCTCTTGAAAGTGGATGAATATAAATTTAGGTGTTATGAAATAATACATTTTATTGTTATCAGTTGTAGAAGACAATATACAGAGCTGAGAGTTTAAGCCACCTTTTATGGATTCATGGTTCTGTTTACATAGGAATTTATAGAAATAATTTTTCAAAAGGAAAATAATTACATTGCATAGGGAAGTGAATCTTTCTTTCAAGCTGGGGATTGGATCCAGGGTCTCTTGAACACTAGCCCAGCACTCTACCACTGAGCTATATCCACAGCTTTTTAAAATTTTGTTTGGAGATAGAGTCTCACTATGTTGCCCAGGCTGAGGTCAAACTTGTGATCTTCCTGCTTCGGGTTCCTGGGCAGCCCAGACAAGTCGTTATTTTTTAAAGATCCGATTCTCTGTTACTACTACTTTCAACACACCTAACAAACATTTGTTGAGCACATGATACATCCTGGAAGCTGTTCCAGGTCTTATGAAAGATATTCTGATAAATAAGCCAAAAATCTTTGTCTTCTCGGATTTGCCTCTCAAAAATGCAGAAAAGTGCATACACCCATAATTAACGTGATTCAGACTGGCATAAATACTGGGCTGGAAGTTCCATCAGAGTGTTCTCAGAATGTCTGGGGGAGAGGAAATAATTCTTGCTAGATATAAGTCTGGGACTGAGTTTTAAAAATCAGGGATTTGGACTGGGCTTAAAAGATGGTGGTGGGATATTAAGGAAAGGGTTGTTCTAGGCAGCGGGAACAGCTTCTGCAAACAACCAATGTCTGAGTCAGTTTTCCCGGCAGGCTTAGGGCCGGCTCTCTAGGGAACTGCAGCACACTTTCGTGGTGAGCCTTGACACCCTGACACAGTGGTTTGCACAGCCACTACGCATCTGTCAGGGCTGTCATGGCAGCTGGTGTTTAGTTGCCATTTGGGGAGACCTGCTCATTCTAATGTTTAAGATGGGGCACAGACCCCAGGGGGTCAGAACACGGTCTCCAGTACTACAAACACAACGCTACAAACAGCTTGCAATCCTACTGAGAGAAAGCCACTCCCTTCTCACTTGTCTCTCAGGCCTTCTGACTAACCAAGAAGAAAGTCTCAGTGGATTCCACTTTGTCCGTAGCATGCCACCAACATGACTTCTAACAGAGACAGGGAAGTCATCCAGAATCTAGCTAGATCTACAATACGACTGTTTTATTTAGATCATATTTATCTCATGGAAAGCCATCTCAGGTCTCCTTTAAAGGAAATTTCTTGAGTTTAAAACACAGGGATGAAAGATGGCATGAACGGCTTGGGAAAAGGCTCGAGTAAGGAGGGACTTGGAGGTGGGAGAAAGTGACAGCAGATGTGGGCTGAAGCAGGGGCCTTCCAGTAATTGAGAGTGGTTGTTATGTTGGGATAAACTTTGAGAGACTTCAGAATATTTTTGATCAATATTTGGGGACCAAAATAATAACCCTGAGGAAAAACCGAATATAATGATTTACAGGGATGATAGAACCTTGAGCAGGTTTTAATTGGCACCCTTCCAGAAGAGGTGACATTTGAGTTGAGAAGTGAGTAAGGATAAAGTGACAGTTAAAAGCTGGGAGGGGGAGGATCTCTGGCAGAAGGAAGCTTGGTGGGCAAAAACTCGCTGGGAGAGTGAGAGGAGCAGGTAGCCCTATGCCTTACGGATATAACTGAAAAGGCTGGATTTTAGTTTGGGTGCAATGAGAACATATTAAAGAGTTCAAGGCACGGAAGTAAAAGGACCAGAGTAACTTCAGGAAGAAGTATATGGCTGGAAAATAAATTAGAAGGAGACAAATTACCGCTGCAGTTAGACAGGACATGATGGGTGCTGGGGTGGTGTGGACAAGGGAGGGGTCTCAGTGGTCCCATAAACTAAAGTGGTTGTTAGTGAGGGGGCTTAGTCCCTCCGTGCAGATGGTCTTCTCCTCAGGCAGCTGCTTCTGGCACTTGTCTGTGAAACACTCATGCCTCCTGGCTTCCTCGCAGCTGCTCTGAACCTTTGTGAAAATGACTCCATTCCTGCCCCAGATCTGCTCTACGTCTCTCCCATCTCACTTACCAGATGGAGTCCCCACGCAGCCTCCTGGACCACTCAGGTTGGTGCCAAGTCGTGTCCCACAACAGGCACTGCTTCCTCACTTGGTCACACACATACCCCTCTGCCCCTCTCGGTACGTGTCCTGCCAGACACAGTTCATCTTTTCTCTGCAAGCCAGATGGAGCTGTCCATGTGCAGTCCCCACTGGATTTTCTCAGTGGCCTTATGAATCACCCCTTGCTCCACCTAAGGCAGAAAATGGTCTTGCCACCAATCTCCAGATGTCATTTTTCCTTCCTCACTACTCTCTGGTTCTTCAAATATTTCTTTTGTATAAAAATATGCTCATTGCCTCCTCTCTTACACTTTAGGTGACAGATCTTGAGCCTTTGGCTAAACACTAGACCTTTGCATACAGACACATTTTCTCTAGGCCTTCCTTTTCACTGTGAAAATTTCAAAGCCCGGCAATTTGCCCATCTATAGAGAGAAATGCAGGTAATTAATAGCTTATTCATCATTTGATTAGTTGCCAAAGCTTTGACTTAAGCATAAGTTGCTTGAATAACAGCAAAGATTTTTTTTTATTGCTGCCTGTGGCGCCGAAATGCTGAAATAAGCTCTTATATTAATTAGTGACATCCCATTTTCAAGGAGTATAGAGTGTTGATGTTTAAGAATTTGTAACCCCCAAAGTATTTATCAACAAGAAAATCATAGCACTGGAAAATAAATATGCCAAACCACTGTACTATAACAGAACCCAACTGCTTATCCAATTATACATTAAAGTATCACATTGTCAAGCTGATTGCCAAAGCAGCAACTAAGACTGCCAGTATCACAGTTTGGACCAGACACAACTCAGCTAACTGACTATCTGGGAGCATCCCAAGAACCCTATAAAACCTGTACTCATCAAGGTGGGCATTCCAGGTTTGCTGGGCCACAGTCCCGTCTGCCATTAGAAAAGCCACAGGAAGTGATTGGACATCAAAGTTTGCAGTTTTCCACTGAAAGCTTGTTAGAAGCATCTCAGAAAAGAACAACCGGATCCCGGTCTTGAGCAGAGTTGACTTCAATTAAAACATCGAAGGAGTTACTTCCCGTCAGGGAATAAATCAGTGAGGCTAACTGCAAATGGGTACGTGTGGAAATGAACCACAGACAGAGCCTCGTGGACCTGCCACACTGCTTCCTGCTGGTGACCATTTAGAGCTTTCTTACAGGACATCAGGGCAGTTGAGGCCCCAGAGCTGGGCCTTGAGGGCTGATGGGAGATTCGCTGTATTTGAGCATTATTCTTAGGACACCTCATTGCTAACATTTCTGGTTTAGCTTACTACAGTGAACCTCACGTTTGTACAGGCCCTGACTGAGTTTACCTAATAGCTGGGCGTGGCACTTCAGATTAAAATCCGATACGGCAATAGCCTGACTACACAGTAGTTGCTAGAGAAAGCAATTGTATTCACTCAGCGCTTTTGTACTCTTCACATAATAAAAAGCCTTCAATAATATCTAATTTAGTAAAAAAAAAAAAAAAGTTCTACTATCTAGCTCCTGTATTTATGGTTGAAATTACTAAGTCAGAGCAACATCCATCTTTATATCTTCACCGCTTGCTCTGACACCAGTAACTTTTCAAGAAGCATTTATCAATGGTGAAGCTAAACCCAACACATGTGCTCTGCAAATTCAACGTTCCCATTTTCTGGATGCAAGACCCAAGTCTCCTGGGAACGTAAATCACTCAAGCAATATCACATGGAAAATTTGGAGCAGTATTTGTTTCTATTAAACGTAATAATAGCTACTCAACTAGCGCCTGGTACACCCCTGGATTCATTCTCTAAATTTGTGGGAACTTTGCCACATATGTTTGAAAATACAGGTAGTAACTCAGCATAGGAAACCAGAGGAAAGTTGCAATAGGGACCAATCCCAGGGTGGAATCAGGGCGCAGCTGGGACATCTCCCTTGAAAACTTCATCTCAGCGCAGTTCCCGTAAACAGTCACTGGTCATCAGGCCCTCGCCCTGGGCTCCCTCTGTCTGAGCTCTTCTGGTTTTTCAGTGGGTAGGAAATTGGTGAAACACCAGGGACTAGAGATTGCTACTGGTTTGATTTCCTCGGGCCTCCTGTTTCTAAAAACATGCTCACTGAGAAATGAAATGAAATTCCTTCCAGAAGCAAGGTTTGTGATGTAGCGAACTTCGGAGAAGGAAGCATTTATTCAAAAAGCAATTTCCTTGGCCAGTCATGTTCTGTAAACCTTTCCTCCCTTGTGTTTCAGATATTGGTGTTTGAGCAAGAGTGTTCTCCTTTAATCCTAGAGTGATGTCAACCTGCGGTACTCAGAAGGGGGAATGGAAAAAGGCATAGGACCGATTTCTACTTTCCTTTGAATCTCCCGAACATTTTGTTTTGTATTTGCTCCTGCCACATAAGGTTTCTTTTTTCAAAGGCACCTCACAGAGCCTTTGGAAGCACATTTCAAGCAAGATACCCCCACCAACGTCTAATGTTGAGTAGAGACACAGCCTCAGAGTCCTCCTTAACACATAATCCAGGCAGCAGCAGCAGCCAGATTCTCAAAATAAAACCAATTAGAAAAGCTGACCTGTATGAGCACTTTGCACAGTCAAAGGCCCTAATCATTTGAAGCTCATTTCTCTGCAGAACTCATTTGGTTACTCACAAATGGTGCTATGCTACTGTGTTCTGGCACACTGCATGGCACAGTGCAGTGGTGGGAAGGACAGATGACATGTAATGCCCTTGAGAGGCTTGCATTCTAGGAGAGAAGGCAGGCAACTAGCAAGTACTGCTAATCCCTTGTCACATCTTAGAGGGACTGATCCCAGGATGCTTTCCATCACTTCAGGGTATCAAAATGCAGGGATGTGCAAGTTGGTTACATAAGATGGCATAGTATTTGCATATAACATATGCACATCCTCCTATGCTCATTAAATCGATTCTAGACTATTTATAAGACCTAATGCAATGGCAATACTATGGAAATTGTTATTACTGTGTTGTTTAGGAAATAATAAACCTAACAAAAAAAATCTGTGCAAGTTTTTCTCTGATATTTTTGATCTGTGGTTAATTGAATCCATGGACATGGAACTTACAAATACTTACAGGATCAATTGTAATCTAATCTATTGCTACCATAACAAAGAATAACTGAGGGAATTATGTTAGACAGTAGGATCTGGGGAGGCTGCACAGAGGAGCTGACTGATAAGCTCAGAAGGTTCAGCGAGTGCAAATGTTCTGAGCAAGGAAAGCAGTATAGTGTGGTCTGTATGCTGGCCAAAGGCAAGAGAAGGAAGCAGATTGAGGAAGTTCTCAAAGGCAGGCTGCAAGGTTTAACAAAGAAGCAGGCAGATCTCTCCCCTTTTAGCAGGAGAGATACAAGTGTTGGTAGGGAAGAAGAGCCGGGCTGGGTGATTTATTCAGTCCCACCACTCTTGTGAAGCACGTTTTTTGTACTAGGCTTACCAGAATTTGCATCAGGTGAGGATGTGGTTAAGTCTCTAGATCAGCGAGCTGAAGCTAGAGGCTGGGTGAGAACAGCTGGACTCCTCATCACCCCTGAAAATGGGCCATATCATGGCATGGCCGGACACTTGTTCACTGGGCCTCTCACCTTAACATCCAGCCCGGCTCTAGGAAACTCTGCGCAGGAAAGTAGGTGAACAGTGAGCTGTTTACACAAGTGGTGACCACCACGGAGAAAGAAAACACAGCTGACCTGGTAAACAGCCCCCTGCATGCTCACCATATGTTGTGGTGAGCTATAACTGCTTTGCTAGCATCACCCGGGCAGTGCCTGGCATCAGGACCTATGCGTCGGCACGTGAAAAATGAGTAATAGAAAGTCTGTATTATAAGGGTACCCAGCAGTCCACTGGACTGAAGATGAATCTTTCTTTCTACAGGAACATCCTCCTACCTCTGGTTATGGAACTGGCCCTCTGAAGCTGCTCCTCGCCCGCTGGAAGTGGCATAGCTTCTGCTGCCTCTGAATCCATTAACTTCTCGTGAAGCTGTCCCAATGCCCTTCAAAGAACTTGGCCCGTGTGAGTGAGTCGCACAAACAAATTAGGAGCTAACCTTTCCCAAATGCCTCTTTCTATTTCGTTTAAAAACCTTCTTTAATGAAGACATAAAGCCTCGAATATGGCTGAAACGCTAAGCTTGCCATGCACAGTAACAGATCTCTCTCACAGAGGGTTTCAAATGCATTTTTCCACCAGGATACTTGAAAGAGAGCTTTCTTTGTTATAAGTTCAACTGTTCATTTTATATGTCCTACAATTTTTCAGAAATCAGCATAGGCAACAGATATAAGATAAATTCTCACACACACACTCCTTTACCATTGTGAAAAATCTGAGTGCTATGCCAGGGTTGTGACTTACTTTGAGGCATCAGGCTAGAAAAGGGACACCTCACCTTTCTCAGCTTCCTTCTGTGTGTCTCACCTCACAGCTGTTTATTACTGAGATACTCAAGAGACAGGAGAAGGAGCTCAGCACAGAACACAGAGGTACAGATATAGAAAAATACATATAGTTTTGTTTTGAAAAAACAATATCTTTAATATTCCCATTAAAGCTGAAAATATTCTTGGGAGTTAAACTCATGAATGAAAAACCTATAAAAATCTTTTGAGAGTCCTAATCTTGTAATTAATCTCAACTCGGTGCTGTTCAAAGGTTTCAAGGAGTTTGGTTGGTTTTTAAAGGACAAAGTGTAAAAATGCTTTGAAATAACTTCTTATAATTTCAGGTTTCTACTTAGAGTTCCCAAAACAAATATTTGAAAAATGTTTCTAGAACCAGTGTTGGACACAGATCTTTAGTGCTTTGTGGTCCAGAGTCTTGTGGCATCTGTATCGCTCTGGCCCGATTGCTTCCAAGGATTTTTAGGCTATGGCTTAAATCCTGCAGGTATGAGTATTTTATACTCCTCGAAAGAGTCTGATGCTTCACTGCCAAGTTGTGCTTGAAGATCATTGTTCTCTGACCCAAATCCATATCCCTTCTACCTTCTACCCATGAGTCTTAGCTCCAGCTCTTAGTCTTAGTTAATTTAACAGAAAGATATCATTGCAGTGGTTGGTGAATTTGAGCTCCACCCACAAGTAGCAACACTGTGTTCTGGAGAACACCTGGACCCTTAGGACTGCTCTGGCAATGCTGCTAAGAAGACCCACTGGAGCACCCACTTTGGGAAACAATTTGGTATACTTCCTAAAGTTGACATTCACAACACCTTGTGATCCAGCACTACTCCTCCCAGGTATGCACCCGAGAGAAACTCTTGCACATGTACAAGAAAACATAGATGAAAATGTCCATATTGGCTCTGCTTAAAGTAACAAGAGCCTGGAAATCACTAACATCCCCTCGGAGTAGATGAATAAACTGTGATATAGTCACATAGTAGCCTATTACATAGGGAGCAAAACAAACATTTGATCATGACACGTAGTCCATACAGACAAATCATAAAAATCATAAGGAAAAATATTTTCCCAGAGACAATACGTCTTTCATACTGCATTTTACAAAGTTTAAGAACAAACTCAAAAATATATGCATTTTAGGAATACACAGAGATGCCTAAAATATAAGTAGCAAAAAACCCCAATGGTGATCAAGAGATTCAGGGTGCTCGATAACTAAGTGTGGGACAGGCAGGAAAGAGGGTTAGTATTTAGGGATAGCACCTGATTTGGTGTGGATGTTACTAAATTCATAGCTTTTATTTTAGGTGATGGGTTCACAGGCACCATCTAGTTGGTAAACCTAATTAAATAACTAAAGAAAAGCAGGTTATGTTTGTAATTTTTTTTTTTTTTTTGGCACTGGGGATAGAATTCAGGGCCTTGTGATTGCAAGGCAAGCACTCGTACCACTGAGCTAAATCCCCAGCCCCGAAAAGCAGGTTATGAAAGAAAACAAATTGGCGATCCTTGGGCTATGTGTAAGATTACAGTGCAGGAAGACTGTAATTTCCCTTATGATGGAAATAAAGTTCCCATCCCAAGAACCTCCATAAGAATTACAACACAGTAGCATTTGCCATGCAAAAGTTCTGAAGTTATCGATTGGGATCCAGATGTTTGAAACTGATATATCCCTTCACTGAACCCCTCTGCACCCCGATCTGTTTTGGATATAACACTTCACACAGAATGCTGCTTTTAATTAAAATTGCTCTACCTTAACAGCTTTATGTCCACGAGATAATCATCCAAGCATTCTCTTCTCCATAAATTTGCTCTTATGTCTTATTTCCAAAGCAAAATAATATTACCTAAATTTTGATAAATGTATCTGCAGTAGTAGTATAAACTTCATGTTTCTTTATTTCATAATCTCTCTTAGCCCCTTTGTTCATGCTGTTTCCCACATCAAGTCTGTGTTTTGAAGGTTTTGCAACTCTATCCTGTTTCTTCTGCTTTCTGATGGGGCAACACATGGTACACTGATTGCTACTGCATAGAAAATATGGATAAGATATTTAAAAAGTAATTAATTTCCAAGCTATTTTGCTCCTTCCCCTTTTTAATTTTTTACTTTGGCAGTGACTCTAGTTCACTGACATTATGCTGAAGCCTAGTAGCCAATTTATTAGTCCAAACTCTGCAAGCGTTCCTAATTGGTTATCAGATTGTGTCTACTACATGCCAAAATTAAAAATTTTAAATAAGGTGAACTAATTTTTTTGGCATCTGAGAGGCAAATAAAGCCACTGCTCAACTGTTCTTTCACTCTGCAAATGATTATTTGGACCTTTGATGGAAAGACAATGCATCTACTTAAAAGAGAAGTCAGATTCAGTATTTAGCACTTTAGTCAAAAAGCATTTAAATCACAAGGAACAAATACTGCTCTGTGAAAGTGGCCTGCTATCCCTGGTTGAAGGAGAGATATATTCAGTCCAATGCTGGGTACCTTTCTGCTCCAGGGAAGTAGACATCAAAGGATGGTAGCACCAAAACAATGATAGCATAATTAAGTTGTTATTACATTACTGTTGTAATTAATAAAGCCCTAAGGAGTGATTGTTTTCTGCCTGGCACTGGGCTAAGTGTCAGGCACAAACTGCTGGTACAAAGATGATCTCATCTAATTCTCATAAAAGTATCTACCCCATGGTTCTGTCTTCCCTAGTTCAGATTAGGACATTAGCACTCAAAGATGTGATCATATGTTATAACTAGGGAGTGGTTGCGGTTCCATGGCCTACTCCTATATTCCCACTTCATCATATAATAAGATCTAACATTTGCTAAGCAATAGAGAGTAAAGTGAGGCAGCTAAATTAATCACTTTTCATTTACAGTTTTATTTGATCAGCTTTGGAGTCAGCAGAGACACAATATTGTTATCTCCACTAAACAAAGAAGGAAACAAAGACTTGGGATTAAGTATATAGCTTGAGTCTTCTGCAATTTGGCATTAAATGCATCAATGTGTTTTTCTACTAAAAAGGACCCTCAATTACACAAATAGGGGTAGCCTGCATCTAGTTTCTGAATTGGTGTATCAAAACTGAAGAAGCATATATCAGGAGCTGTCTTACGTAAAGGGCAGAAATTGAATTCTAGGTAATAGCCCAAGGCAGTTTCAATTGAGTCTCCCAATCGTTGACATTTAATGCTCTGGTCCTTCATTATTGGTACTTGACATGCTTTTTTGGCACAATATACCATTGCTTTCCATTTCACCTTCATCCCTCAACCCTTCACACTCTATCTTTCCATTCCAGGGAGGTAGGAGCTGTTCTTTAAAGAGCTTGCCGTGTTTCTTGTACCACCAGCCCTTTGCACACAATATTCTCTTCCATGGAATACATTTCTTCCCCCAATCTGCCAGGGACCTAGGTGGTCCTCCTTGGTAGTTCCATTTGAGGAAATTTATTATAAGTACCTTCTAATTGATCTATATTACACTATAGGTTCCCCAAGGTCAGAAGTATGTCTATTAGTGATAGTCTTTCTTTGACCTTCAAAACATCAGTGCATATGGTTCAATCTGATACCTTAAAAATGACCTTATAAAATCAGATCTAGGCACACAGAAGATCCTCATTAAAAACCCTCTTGCTAAAACAAACCAATCATACTACATACTTGAAAGGAGGATGCAATTCTACCAATTCTCAGTCCTCCAATAAGGGCTCGATTATGCTTTGTAAACTGTATGTTCTAATACTAAGGCAGGAACAGAGATACACACTAATAAATCACAAAGTAAGATTTCTTTGTAGCCTTCATCCATCTCAAAATGTAACCGCAGTTATTTAACCAACCTTTTAGGGCACAATAATATAGTAAAGAATCCGAGCAGAAAACCAAACCTTAAGTGCCCCCCAGTCTTTGCTCTTGGCTCCCCAATAAGCAGTATTCTTCTCTCTTTCTAGGATAGCTGCAGAGAAAACCACACAGCAAGCAGAAGGGCAAATGAAAGCTATGCATGTGCTCAGAAGTTAGCATTCTGCCCTTATTTGTGACTCCTCATTAATGACAATTTCATTGTTTCAGAGGCTGGAAAATCACCAAGGAAGATGGCTTCCAGGTGTCCCACAACTAATCACTGTTTGAGGGAGAAGATTGAGATAAAACAGAAACAACTGGTAGGAGCGCCACACTGTGGTCTGCTGTATGCTTTATGTGACCTATCTGCTGTGAGAACCTATGGCCTCTCCCTTCTGTGAGCTGGCCTCACAGTGCCACCTGCCACCTTCCATTGACCAAGATGGGCACCTCTACCTGGTCCTGTAGAAGACTTGGCAGGAAACCTGGTGCCTCTTACAACATCCCTTCTCCTTGTGCGCACTCTTCTACTTGGCTTCTTAACTATGTCTATGCACAGACTGTTTTGAATGGAGTTTCCTTTGCCTCTACTCACTGTGTATTACATTTTTAATCAGTATATATAATTACTTACCACAAGCTGCCAGGCCAGATTTTCTAAGCATTAGTCTAATTAACTTAAGCTTGATAATTATGTTTCAGATACCACAGCAGTACACATGGAAACTGCTGATTTTGCTGCCAGCTTATTTGATTCCAATAACATGTTTTCTCAGACAGTGGGTTAATTTTGATCTTTTAAAACATGAGCATTAGATAATTATTTTAGTTTGGAAACTGTCCTTCAGATAAAATTCTATTTAAAATATCTTCTTAAATAATTACTGTAGAGTAGAATGAAATAGTAGGTTTTTGTGTATTTTTACATATACATATCCTTTTTTAAAATTTTTACCAAGAACTTGTATTGGTGCATCGTATACATAATGATCATAATCGACATAGTTATTTTGTACCTGTACATGATGTATCTTGGTTTTCCCCCCTCTTCCCCTCCCCTCTCTTCATCCACCCCTCCTTTCATCCACCCCTCCCTATTTGCAATAAGTTTATTTACATTTTTCCACTTTTTTCCCTTTCATCTTACTTTTCTTTTAACCTTCCTTTTTTTCCCCCTTTTCCCTATCTAGTTCTCTTCTCTTTTGAATACTATCTTTTTTTTACATAATATCTATTATACCCCTTTGTCCTTATTTACACTTATGGTTTCTCATATCAGAGAAACAATTCAATGTGTACTGATAAGTGTCTGATTTATTTCACTTAAGAGTATGTTCTCAAGGTACATCCATTTACCTACAAATGTCTCTAGTTTGTCCTATGCCAGAGTAGTACTCCATTGTGTAGAAAAACCACATCTTCTTTCGCCATTCATTAGTTGTTGGGCATATAGGTTGTTTCCAAGACTTAGCTATTACAAATTGTGTTGCTATGAACACGGTTGTGCATATATCACTGTGGTATGATGATTTTAATTTTACTAATAGAAGTTCAAACTAAGGATAAATTAAAGTATAAAGACTTCTGATATTCAAATGGTAACTTCCATGGTTTTAGCTTTGCCTTTTCCATTTCCCTTTGGGTTGATGAAAAACGAGAGAAAAGAATAAGAAAAAAAAATCACAGAAAACCTAGAAGACTTGTGAGAAAGGTCAGCTCCTGGCTTAATTAGGGCATGATAAATTCCCACACTAATAATAACTAATTTATCTAGGGCTCAGTATGTGACGACACTAATTCACCTTTTGGTGAATTAGTTCATCTAATAATCTTAATCCCATATGGCAGGCATGAGCTATGGGTTGAACGTATCCTCACAAAATGTATGTTGAAGCCCTAACTCCTAACATCTCTGAGTGGAACCTTGTTTGGAAACGAGGTCTTCACAAAGATAATCAAGTTAAAATATGGGCATGAGAGTCAGTCATAACTTAATGTGGCTGATGTCCTTATACAAAGAGACAGTTACGTATACTAAGAGAACATGATGTGAAGGCCGATTGGGATGATAGGTCTACAAACCGAGGAAGGCCAAAGATTGACAGACACCACCAGCAGTTAGATGAGAGACAATGGATAAATTTTCCTTCATAGCCCTCAGAAGGAACCAGGGCTGCAGTCATGGTAACATCTGGAAACCTCCAGCCTCTGGAAGTGTCAAACAATAAAATCCCTTTGTTGAAGGCATACGGGTTGTAGATTTGTTACAGCAGTCCTAGCAAACTAATATGTTCACCCCTGCTTCCCATTTCACAGATGTCACAGGCAGAAAACCTATGTGACATGTCCAAGGCCATGCTGCTTTCATGTGGCAGGATTAGAGTCCACAACCAGGTCTCTGTAACTCCCAAGCTCACACGTCTGACTTCACCCACACTTCTACCACATGCTTCTGCCCCAGAAGGCAGAGAAAACCAATACAACAAATTCCAGAAAAAGCTAAAATTCTGTGATAATTTCAATGCTTCTAAATTAAGAATCAGACTTACGGGTACTCATTTCCACATCTGAGTGCAGCTTCTTTGATTTAAAATAGAAAATGATTGCTGGAAATACCTGCTTCCTGGCTCTTGAGGGCAACAAGCACCATTTAGCTTTCCTTAGGGTGAAGGTAGCAATGTTATTTTGTTCTCTTCTCACTTCTAACATAAACGAAGCACGGGCCAAAACATCATTTGTCGATTATGCAAGCCATGGGGGCAAGCAACAAAGAACAGAGCATAACTTCATGGATAGAACTGCAGAAGAAAGAACAGGTGGGCATTCCCAAGATGTCATAATAGATGGAAAGAACAAGAGGTGAACAAGCCTGCTTCACAAAGGCCAGAAACATGGAATGAGAGTAATTCTTGAGAATAAATAAGATCTGTATCTTGGAGGAAGTGCATGGGAATACGAAGAAAAACCTAATCAGGACAATTCTCCAGGAGCATCTCCTGAATGAATCCAGTGGGAACCCTGACACTACATAAGGGAGGAAAGCTCGCATCTCTGACAGTCTGCTGCATCTGGGGTGTGTATTAGGGCAAAACTTCAACTTCCCCAAGAGTCATGGGACAGAGCAGCTATCACCTTGATGGTTTACAGATAAGGAATTAGAGTTCAGTAGAGGGAAATAATTAAAAGTCCCTGTCTCCTTGGCCCAGCAAGTCACTGGGCATATCTACACAGAAGGGTGATACAGGGCTCTATCCCACATAAATGAGGAATCTTAAGAAGAATTTCTGTCCTCCTTCAGATCTGCAGTGTCTGTGTCTGTGAATATGTGCCCACGTTCACATGCAAAATAGGTTGCTTGTTATTGAGAATTTTCACAAATTTTTTCAAAAGTCCTGTCGAACAGGAGTTCTTATCATATTTTAGACATATTAGCACCTTTGAGAATCAGTTCAAAGCTATGACTCATTTTCCTAGAAAAATGTGTGCACCCAACCATGCACATAGTTTACACGAAACTTCTAGGAGATTCCTACAACTGTGTGGCCCCACAGGTTTCATAATGGAGCCGAGCAATTTCATGACACTGCCCTAACCAATGTGTCACTGCACAGCCTTGATCGGGAAGCTTTCTCTACTCAGTCATTGGACTGAGTATCCATGTTAACATGTCTATCTCCACTACTGAGGGAGAGTTCCCTTGCACCTTTATACTGATGTCTCCCATGAGTGCCCTCCACAGGGTCCGTATAAAGTAAAAGTTAAGTGAATTTGGAGTCATACTACCTGGACTTGAGGTCTAGTATTCCTTCTGGATTATGTTGCTTTTCATCTCCTTGAATCTCAATTTCACCACTCATAAATGAAATAAAAATCATACTGTGTCTTTTACTCTGGTTTTTGGGAAGGATTTTGAGAAGGAACACATGCAATGATGCAAGCGGGTGCCCATTATAACAGTCACTATGGGCATTTTGTAGTGTTTTAAATTGCCTTACATATGTTCATCCACTGATCTTCACTGCCACATTACTAGGGTGGCACTGAGCTTCATATAACCCTTGAGGAAGCTGAACACAGAGGGGCCTGGAGACCGGCCCAAGTAATCACCACAGCCAGCTGGGTACCCATGCTGGCTTTCCTGACCACTGTGTACAGTCTCTCTCTGTAGATTAGGAGTGCCACACAAGGGACTGAAACTTTACACAAGAAGGCAGAAGAACCCTTTAGGTCCTCTAGTAACAATAGTAGACATTGGGACTTGGGGGGTTCTGGAGCATCCCAGAGGAGCTCAGTATTATAACCACAACTAGCTCATGCCTTAAATTACCATGTGCACAACTTGGTGCACTCTAAGTGTGGCCTGACCTTTCTGAGAAAGGGAAGCTGATCACTGTTTGTATCTGTGCAAGTTCACAACTTGAATGTTTGTACCTCGGAGGCTTACTGTATCAATTTAAAATTCTGTACATGGGTCACATTATATTTATATTTGATGGGCTGTTTCGAATTATGAGAAGTGCTGGTCAAGGATAATGAGCAAGGGTGGACATTGACAATCTATAGCCAGAGAGTCAGATCTGGCCGAGTGGGTCGCAACCGAACTGTCACTGGAATGTGACCATGCACACTCACCTGCTCATGGTCCCTGGCCGCCTCCATGCGGAGGCTTCAGAGTAGGCAGGCACGACAGAAACGAATGGCCTGCAGAGGCTGACATACTAACCATCTGGCCCTATCCAGAAAAAGATGCTGATTCCTACTCAAGAGTATTAGTTCTAGAATTAGACTGCTTGGCTTAAAAGTCATGTCTCTACCACTTTTCAGTGTGGGAGGCTGGACCTGTAGTTCAGTGTCTGTCTCTGAAACAGGAGATAAGAGGATCTGCCCCCAAAGTATTATAAATATTAAATGAGGTAGGGTATGTGAAAGTCCTTAAAAAGTGCCTTGCACATAAAAGGCTCTCAAGAAACATTAGCCACCATTATTATTCCCACTAGCAAACACTCTACATTGTAATTACACATTGTTGCTGTTATCTTTTTCCTATCTCTCTAACAAACTAAAAATGCTAGGAGAGCAGGGACATTTTCTATCTGCTGCAGCTGTTTAAATGAGCACAAATTCTGACCCACCGTTGAGATTAAACAAATACCTGTTCAGTGAAGTTCAGAGGAAGGAAATAATTTGCCTAAGACTACGCAGTTAGGGAGTGACTCCCAAACGTGTTTTAGTCAGCTCCCCAAACTCCTGACCCCTCCCGTGACACCAAGTGTGTCTAACAGCCCACAGCCCCAACCTCACCAGAAAGCTGGTTAGAACTGCCAAATTTCAGGCTCCAGCCCAGATTTACAAAATCAAAAACACTATTTTAACAAGAACTCTAAAAGATTCACCAGCATGCTGAAGTTTGAGAAGTGCCATTCTAGGCTAGTACACTAGCTAACACTCATCTGCTTGTTCATTCAACAATTAACACAGCATTGGTCTTTACACCGAGCGTTCAGTGTGGACCTCAGAATCCCAGAGCTGATTATTTCTACTCATCCAGATAAGGTGTGTGTAGGGTCTGCTGTAAACATCCATGGCGATGTGAGAAGTATCCTTTTTTTGTGCTGGATTAAACACCGCAGCTCCAGAGTGACACCCCACACAGGTATCTGCTTCACATTCCACGCCAGCCTCTCACTTTGTCCCCATAGGCTCCAGGGGACAAAGTAGACCTGGGCATCCACTCAAAAGTCACTTCCCACCTGGTGCCTACCTCTATGAACTAGTTCTCCTGTGCATTTTACTCACTAGTGCTTGTACCATCAGAATACAAAACTCACTCCAAATTTAGTAGCTTGAGCACCTTCCTTTATGATCCTACAAAGGAAGCAAACCATTTCCTCCTAATATTACAAGCCAATTAAAATCCTCCCCACATTTACTCTGGTTTTGCTTTTTTTCTCCCCCTTACTTGTTATCTGCTCAAAGATCCTTTGCTCTTTGTCTATTTTCTTAGAAACTGTCCGTTATGCGGCACTTCAGAGGATATGGATGTTTAAAATTAGCACAAAAGTCTCACAATGGTTTCCCATTTGTCACAGCCAGAAATTTCAAATTGTGGTCATCAGATGAATACTTTAAATTAGAAAAAGACTGATTAGCATAATTCTTAAAGGTCTGAACTCTAAACTCACAGATGGCCTCCGAGAGGATTGATGGTGCATAAAGGAGATTAGGATAAATCTAATTAGTCAGGGGGGCGGTCTTGTTCCTCAAGTCAAGTGCTGAGCGATAGAGAAGAAGTGATGGATGGACAGATGGATATAATGAAGCGCCATTAAAATCTTTTTGATTCTCATTCTCCGTGATGGAACACATTACCCCATTAATGTTTCTGTGAGCTCACGCAGCCAAAGTTTGGCACTGTGACCTCGGAAAATGAATTTGAATTGCTTGCCCTGTTCTTTGCATGTATCTTCAAGATTTAAATGAGGCTGCAAACTCTGCCTGCCTGCTGAGGAGCCAGCCTCCCAGCGTGGGGCGGCACTCCCACTTCGGGAGTGGATCTTCCTTCCAGCTGGTTTCTAAGAGCACTCAAGCCAGTGCTTGTAGAGCCTATCTGCTCCCTCTGTGCGACAACTGAATTTCCTATGGCACGTGCTGTGGTTTGCACATGTCCCTGGTTGTGAGACAGACTACTGCTTTTCTTTTCATTCAGGGTGATGACTACACAGGATCGCCATCACACCCGGGTTAGGAACCTCGCCTTGCGAAGAAAAGTGGTAAGACAGGGCTGATGTGACTTGGTCACACTGATGTGGGATAAATAGCAATACAGGACATTTAAAAGGCTAAGTGCGAAGTGAGGGCCTGACTGGCTCCATCAGCTCAGAGAACAGAGTAAAACAGAAGGTCCATCAAGGAAAGACCAAGGAAAGAGGTTTTGAGTCCTAGGAGAATGAACACAGGCTTGTCTCTCCCCTAAATGACCCCAACAGCCTCTTTGACCGTCACCTTGCTTTTTCTCTGGAAACTTTTCACTTCAGCATCACTATTTAAAAGTGTCAGTGAGATATGTGAATCCTTCTTTGCATACCAAGCAGAGCAGACATTTCTTGAGCACTTAAGTATTCTCAGCACTGATCTGAATACATTGTAGGAATTATTTGTTTCATCTTCATTGCAGCCCTGTGTGCTAAGTATTAGCATTGTTCCTACATTACAGATGAGGAAACTGAGGCTCAGTAAGTAACAGCATTTATGGGCAAACTCGGGCATCCTCATTCCAGAACTCACATTTTGAAACCCTACAATTCCTGTGTTCATTCCACGTCCTGTGTAATAAAATCTAAACTCCAGTCTGACCGCGTGTTGTTCCAATCTCTCCTATACTCACTGTGCTCCAGCCTCATTCTCCAAGAACTTTAAGCTTGTTCCGATTCAGATCTTTGTATCTGTAGCAGCCTCATCCAGAGCTGTCCGCTCTTCCCAAACCCAGCGTGGAAATACTGGAGTGACCAAGGCTCGATTCTCAGCTCTGTTATTTTACTCCTTTTCCAATCCAGGTGGCCTTGCTCGAGGCCCTGGCTTTAAATATTATTTCCATAACTCTCAAATTGATATTTCTCCCCTACACCTCTGAGTCAATCCTGTATATTTGTGACTCATCTCATCATTCCTCCTTATCTACATGGAGGACAATCCCTATTTATTATAATTTAAAGGGAATGCTTGACTTTTAACTGCTCTGATCTACTTTAGTCTTTCCTGTAAGTAGAATGATTATCTAGTTCAATCTAAAAACAGAAATCCTTCCTAGTTTCTGAGCCTTTGCGTTCAACTCCAGCAACAAAAAATTCTACCTCTGTACTCATAGGATATATCCCCAAATGGTCTACCTCTCTATACCGCCACTGTCCCCAACATAAACCACTAGATAACCTCCAGATTAGTCTGTGGCTGGCATTTCTGCTTCCTTTCAACACAGCTGCAGTAATTATTTAAAATTTAGATTCTGTCACTCCCTTGGCCTGAGACCTTTATACTTCAGTTCCGTACGGGGCCTGTAAGAACTGTAAGGCATCGCTTGCATCTGTAAACCCAGGTCCTCTGCCCCAGGAACCCTGACTTGCCTTCTGTTTCCTGAAACATGCCAAGCTCCTCCTGAATGAGTGGTATTTGCATTTACTATTCACTGTGCTTGGAAACCTCTCTGTCCCAAATTTCCCTAGGCTGATCTCTTGTCATTCAGTTATTAACTGAAATGTTAACACCTTCAAGAAGCCTTTCCTGACCCCTCTATCCCGTACAATCCATTTTCATAATATCCTATTCGATTGTATTCTCACTAACCAAGACAATGTTTGCATGTTTGGTTTCCCCTCCTCCCATTAGAGGAATCTCCTTTGAAGCTCTGGGCTTAATCTGGCATGTTTACTATTATACCTTCCAGTGCCTGTAACTTTACCAGGGGGCAATAATTATTCATTGAATAAAGAACATCATTTGTTTATAAGCTAAAAAAGTGCTAACAAAAAGAAGACTGAAGACAGATGATAATGCTGGGACATCAATCCTAAAGCAGAAAGAAAGGTGATAAAGAACAAAAGTAAACAAAAGTGCTCTACTTCGATAGAGTAGAAGAAAGTCTAACATCTTTCATTTGCTGAGTGACCATTAGCCATGAAGCCCTGGTAATACACAGGTGGACCAAACAGCCACAGGCCCCAGACTCAGAGTGTGTTGCTTACAGCCCTCAGCCCTATTTTAGGAGAGGGCAGGAGCAAGCACATTCTTTTCTGTAGAAGGCTGGGCAAGAAATGTTTTATTCTCTGCAGACCATATGGTCTGTGTCACAAACATCCTACCATTGTATTAAGCAAAAAGCCTGGACAGTATGCAAGCCTGGCTGTGTTCCAATAAAGCTTCTTTACAAAAAAAAGTAGCAGGTCTAACTTGGCACACGTTCTATGACTGGACAACCCTGGGTTAGGGTCTTCTTTCATAGGACATACTTTTGAGTCTATTACAAAGAGAAACAGGCTTTCAAGCATAGGAATCATCCAAAAAATACAGATTTTAGTTATTTATCTTAAATTCTTTCCAAATCTCTTTGACCTGGAGCTATAGATCTGAGGTTCCTGGGGTTTTGTTTGTTTGTTTGTTTGTTTGTTTTCATCATTTCTACTAATCAACTAGTTTTTGTAAGAGACATACAATTACTTGCAGCTGACTAAACTTGTCAAAAAATAAGTTGAAAAGGCTAATGCATAAACTAGATGGTGGACCTATCCTCCTACTATGAATAAAGAACAGAATAAGAACTATCAACTAGTATAGCAAGTTACAGTTAATCCATTAGTGTGGTGTGACTTCAGCCAGAGAAGAAATCCACATCCAAGTCTGTCAGTGCGCATGAAACATTTACCATTTAGTTGTTGGCACATTAGCTTGGACATAAGATTTCTAGAAAGAAGAAGGCATTGCTGTGGACCATTCTTGCTCTGGGGTTTTTGGAATCAATCACTGTGATCAGAAAAGTAAATACTGTTAAGGGAAGAGAGATGGTTGTTCTGGACAGGCCCCACGAGCCAGGTTCCAGGATCTGGAGCCAACAGAATCAAACCTTCCTACACATAAGCCATTTCTGGGCCTTCTCCATGGGTTGCTTTTTTTGTTTGCCTGATTTCCAGGGAGCCTTCAATTAGGCTACTGAGCTGAGATGATTTACCCTCTGTGTCACATTAGCTCCATTACCATTGACACAAATAAGTCTTCAGTTATGTGAAGCGGGTGTAGAGGGTGGGTATGATTTCCCTTTATGAAAACATCATTTTTTTCAGAACGTCATTTTCTCCTGTGTGCAAACTAGGCAAGACTACCTAAATGGGCAGTCATCTCTAACACAGAACAACAAAGGCCCAGATACATTGATCTGAGCACAGTGAGTTAAGTCTGCTTCCATTCAAGAAATGCTCAGGTCAGTGGCTCTCTTCATGGGACCTCCTTTTCCTTCCCGTCCATTTCAACCTGACCTGAAGTGGCCAGCAGGGCTTATGGCTGCCAGCGCATCCAGTAGAGAACACATCCATTCAGTTCCTTGCTGTCCTCTCAGCACTTAGCAGAGTTTCAAAAATACACAAGGAACAACGTGGTGTGGAAACTCCCGTCCCATCGGAGGAGAAGGATTCCACAGTATATGGCCCCAGGGACACATGGGTAGTGTCCAGCAGGACTGACCTTTGTGGAACAACTGTGGGGAGGTAGCCAGGCCAAAGACACCAGCACTGCTACCTGCTGGCAGCAGAAGCTCCCTCAGACTTACTTACTCTTCCTCCCACGGAGATGGACACTATCCATGTGTTCTTATGCTCATGGCTTCATGTGGAATTTTTTTTTTCACTTTGCCCTGGAAGTTTTCAGCATCCCTGAAAAGTTGGAATTTTTAATCGGTACTTTATAGACACCTCTAGTGGGAATACCGCTACTCACACTAAAATGCCATGGTAAGAACTTACCCAGACTAACGCGTTTACACAGTGCACGGGGTGTGGCACATAAGAGGTCAAAGAAAGATGGAAACTGAGATGAGCATGGTGGCATATACCTATAATCCTAGCACTCTGGAAGGCTGAGGCAGGAAGACTGCAAGTTCAAGATCAGTCTGGACCACTTAAATGATACTGAGACCCTGTCTCAAAATAAAAAATAGAAACAAATAATAAATAAAATAATAAATGAATGAATGAACAGACTGAGGTTGAAGCTCAGAGTGAAGGTCCACATACTTAAAGTGATAATAACTGGTACCAGTATTATTTTGTTCTTGTGACAGATAAAATAAAAGCTCAATGGATTACAATGAAGTGTCCAAGCAACAAAATGTGTCACAATGGTGGTGTGCATCTGATCTGTCTGGTTCTTTCTCTACCTAAAGGAAGGAATGCGGGAAGCCCACCGGCTCTTTCTGACGCTAATCTGGCTTCTTAGTTTTGGCTTCTGAAGTTCCAGAGTGCTGTGGACTGAATGTATGTGCATCCTAATGTCTACAGAAAACACTAATATCCGGTTACAGATTTGGTGATGGTACCTTTGGGAAATAGGGTTCGATTAGGCCATGAGTGTGAGCCCAGTGGTGGGACTAGTGCCCTTACAAGAAGAAGGGATTGGAGTCTTTCCTTCTCTGTGTCCTTGAGGATACAGCAAGAAGGTAACCACCAACTGATCCAGAGCAGGGCCCTCACTAAGATTCTGGCCATCTTCACACCCTGAACTTGAACTTCCTGCCTCCAGAAACACGAGAGATAAGTTATGTTGTTTAAGCCACCCAGTCTACGATATGGTTTCAAATCAGCCCAGTCTACAACCTATAGTGCAACTTCAAGATGGCTATGAATTATCCTCTACATGCTTCAAAGTGGGTTAGGAAATAGACAGTATACCTATTTTCTGTACTAGGCCTCATGATATAATGTAAAAATAATTCTTTGTATAATGGACTAAAATAAAGATCCCTCCCATAAAGAAAGTCCTTCCTAAACAGATGCTGATGTTGGTTAAGCCAGTTTCCTTATTCCCAGGTAGAGACACTTTGGTCTCAAAAGCACTGGGCTCCATTCTTCACACCGTGAGTAAGGCCTGACCTGGAACATCACGGTAATATCACCTCTCTCCTGGGTCCCAAGCACATGGCCAAAGGTCTTCGTAATGTAGGGCATTCTTGCCAAACAACAGCACTACCAAGCACATGATTAATAAGCCAGAAAATCTGTAACACCTGACCAGAGGCTCGAGACATTTCAGAAAGATAAGTCAGAGTGCATTTCTGTGCTGCACACATCTCTCCGCCTGTTAGCTGTGCTACTTGGTTCGTAAACCAGGGATTAAGTCGATTTTCATTTCAGCTTTTTATTTCACCTTTAAGCAACCCCTAAGGTTTCCAAAAGAATTTTGTTTGACCTTTAGTTAAAGTTCAACCTCTACCAAGTTACACATTTTGGATGGTCCCTGGGTGATCACTTAAGACAGATTTCACTATAATTCAAGGGAAGGATAATCCCTGGCCCAAGTGTTCACCAAGGAAGGATTCTCAGTGGTCTCAGAGATGGTAAGAATTATAGATTTCAGCCTGTTAATGAATGTTAGTGATATTTTCATTGTGCAACATTGATCTCTGAAGTCAACCAGATGCCTTTGCTGGGTACTGAACCCAGGACATTTCTTTACCTCCTTGTGGTCCCAATGAGGATTATCTCAGCACTCCCTTGTATGCTGGGCCCCAGAAACATGTGCCTCCCACAGGATGTGGAGCTTTTGCAAGCTGTCATTTATTTGCAACTGTTAAACCCGTTGCCTTGACACTGATACTAAAACCAAGCAGGACTGCCATACTATATTGTATAGTATTCTGACATCTAGCTTCCAAGATACCTCTTGGCAACATTTAGAGAGGAAAAATGGGGGAGCAATGGATTGAGAAGCAGGAGCCCCTGGAAGTATATGCTTCTTGTATAACCTGGTCTGTCTACTAGATCTGTCTGATTCTTAAAGAAGCATACAAACTGCTCTCAATATGTACTTAATCAGAGAGTTTTTTTCTTCTTTTTTTTAAATTTAATTTTATTCATCAAGAACATGTATTGGTACATTGTATACACAGTGATCACATTCATCATAGTTAATTTGTACCTGTACATGATATATCTTGGTTTTCTCCCCTCTTCTCCACCCTTCTTTTCCACTCCCCTCCCTTCCCTATTTACTGCAGGTTTATTTACAATTTTACATTTCCCCTTTCTTCTTTCTTTTCTTTTTCCCTTCCTTCTTTTCCCCCCCTCCCTATCTAGTTCTTCTCTCTTTTGAATACTATTTTTTGTATAATATCTATTATACCTCTTTGTCTTTATTGACACTTATGGTTTCTAATATCAGAGAAACAATTCAATGTGTACTTATGAGTGTCTGATTTATTTCACTTAAGAGTATGTTCTCGAGGTGCATCCATTTACCTACAAATGTCTTTATCCTTTATGACGGAGTTTTACTCCATTGTGTAGAAAAACCACATCTTCTTTAGCCTTTCATTGGTTTTTGGGCTTTTAGGTTGTTTCCAAGACTTAGCTATTACAAACAGTGTTGCTATGAACATGGTTGTGCATATATCCCTGTGGTATGATGATTTTAATTCTTCTGGGAAAATACCGAACAGAGGAATAGCTGGCTCAAATGGAACCTCTAGTTGAAGTTTTCTGAGGAATCGCCAAACTGATTTCCACAGTGGTTGGACCAATCTACATTCCCACCAACAGTGGAGGAGGGTTCCTTTGTCCCCGCAGCCCCGCCAGCATTTGTTATTGGTTGATTTCTTGATGATAGCTGTTCTGTTTGGAGTAAGATGGAATCTTAGCATTGTTTTGATTTGCATTTCTCGAATGACCAATGATGTTGAACACTTTTTCATATATTTATTTGCTATTTTTATTTCTTTGAGAAATGTTTATTCATTTCAAATGCCCATTTTTGGATAGGGTCTTTAAATTTAGGGGGGTTGATTTTTTTGAGTTCTTTATATATTCTAGATGTTAGACCTTTATCTTAGGGATAGCTGGCAAAAATTTTTTTCCAGTCTGTGGGTTTTTGCCTTGCTCTATTGGTGATTTCTTTTGCTGTGAAAAGCCTTTTAATAGGATGTGATCTCCAGCACTGATTCTTTGTATTATATCCTGTGCAGTCTGGGTTATGTTTATAATTTTTTTTTTCCTACCACTATGTCTTCAAGAGTTCTTCGTATTCTGTTCTCCAGTAGATTTAGTGTTTCTGTTTTAATGCTTAGATCTTTGATCCACTTTGATTTTAGCTTAGTACATGGTGAGAGACATGTATCTAGTTTTAGTTTTCGGCATTGTGGTAAGCCAATTTTTCCAGCACCATTCATTAAAGAGGCTACTTTTCTTCCAGTGAGGGTGTTCGGCTCCTTTGTCAAAGATGAAGTATTTAAGTGTGTTTGGAGTTGTTTCTGTATCTTCTAGCCTGTTCCATTGGTCCTCGGGTCTGTCTTTGTGCCAATACCATGCTGTTTTTATCACTGCAGCTTTATAGTATAATTTCAGGTCAGGGATTGTGATGCCCCCCTGCCTTGTCCCTGTTGCCCAGGATTGTTTTTGCTATTCTTGGTCTCTTCTGGTTCCAGATAAATTTCATGATTGTTTTCTCTAATTCTGTGAGTATATTATTGGTATTTTGATTGGAATTGCATTAAATCTGTATAGTAATTTAGGAAGTATGGCCATTTTCACTATGTTTGTTCTTCCTATCCAGGAACACAGGATATCTTTCCATTGTCTGATATCCCTTTCAATTTCCTTTTTTAGAGTACTGGGTTTTCAATGATAAGATCTTTTACTTGCTTTGTTAAATTCCTAAGTATTTCATTTTTTTTTTTGATGCGATTGCAAAAGCTATATCTTCTCTTATTTCCTTCTCAGTGAGTTTGTTATTTGTATATAGGAATGCTATTGACTTTTGGGTGCTGACTTTGTATCCAGCTACACAACTGAATTTAGTTATTAAATCTAGAAGTTTATTGGTGGAATATTTGGGGTCTTCTATGTAGAGTATCATGTCATCCACAAATAATGATATTTTAACTTCTCCATTTCCTATCTTTATTCCTTTTCTTTCTCTTGCCTGATTGCTCTGGCTAATGTTTCTATAACTATATTGACTAATAGAGGTAATAGTGGACATCCTTGTCTTATTCCAGATTTTAGTGTGAAAGCTTTCAGTTTCTGACCATTTAGTGTGATGTTGGCTGTTGGTTTGTCATAGATGGCTTTTATTAGATTTAGATATAGACCATTTATTCCTAATTCCTGTAGAGTTTTTATCATGAATGGGTGTTGGATTTTGTCAAATGCTTTTTCTGCGTCTATTGAGATGATCATGTGATTTTTGTCTTTGATTCTGTTGATATGGTGTATTACATGTATCGATTTGGCTATGTTGAACCATCCCTGCATCCCTGGGATGAATCCTACTTGGTCGTAGTGTATAATCTTCTTGATAATTTGTTGCATTCTATTTGCCAGTATCTTGTTGAGAATTTTTGCATCTATGTTCATTAGGGAAATTGGCCTGTAGTTCTCTTTTTCATTTGGATCGTTTTCTGGTCTTAGTATCAGAGTAATGGTTGCTTCCAGGAATGATTTTGGAAGTACTACTTCCCTTTCAATTTCATTAAAGATTTTTAGGAATAGTGGTATTAGATCATCTCTGAATTTCTTGTAGAATTCAGCTGTAAAACGGTCAAGACCTGGGCTTTTCTTTGTTGGTAGGTTTTTATTTACCTCTTCAATTTCAATGGCTGATATTGGGTTATATAGTATTTTTATTTCTTCTTGATTCACTTTTGGTGATTCATATGTTTCTAAGAATCTGTCAGTTTCTTCAGTGTTTTCCATTTTGTTTGAGTAGAGGTTCTTGAAGTAAGTGCTGATGATCTTTTGGATTTCCTTAGGGTCAGTTGTCACTTCACCCCTTTCACTTTTTATTGCATGAATTTGAGTCTTTTCTTTCCTTTTTTGATAAGATTGGCTAGGGGTTTGTCTATTTTATTTAATCTTTCAAAGAACTAACTTTTTGACTCGTTAGTTATTTGTATTGTTTTCTTATTTCAATTGCATTAATTTCAGCTCTGATCGTCATAATTTCCTCCCTTGTATGAGCTTTGGGTTTGGTTTGTTCTTCTTTTCCTAGACATTTGAGGTTCAACATTAGGTTGTTAATTTGAGCTTGTTCTGTTTTCTTGATGTGGGACTTCATTGTAATGAATTTCCCTCGTAGAACTGCTTTCATTGTATCCCACAGGTTCCAGTATGCTGTATCGGCATTATCATTTAACTGTATAAATTGCTTAATTTCTTCTTTAATTTCTTCTGTGACCCAGCTATTGTTCAGGAGGATGTTATTTAGTTTCCATGTGTTTGTGTAGTTTTTTGGTTTCTGTTACCATTGATTTCCAGTTTCATTGCACTATGATCTGATAGTATGTATGGGATAATGTTGATTCCTTTACATTTACTTAAGCATGGTTTATGAGCTATTTTGTGGTCTATTTTGGAGACTGTCCCATGTGCAGCTGAAAAGAATGTGTATTCTGCTGTTGTGGGGTGGAATACTCTGTAGACATCTGTTATATCCATTTGTTCACACATATGATTCCATTCTGATATTTGTTAATTTTTTGTTTACTTGATCTATCTATTTGTGACAATCGTGTATTGAAGTCTCACAATATAATTGTGTTAGTGTTTATTTGATCTTTCATGTTCCTTAATATATAATTTATGTAGTTAGGTGTACTGATATTTGGTGCACAGTTACTAATGGTTGTTATTACTTCCTCTTAGAATTTTCCCTGAAGAAGTATGTAATGACCTTCTTTGTTCCTCTTGATCAGTCTTGGTTTGAAGTTCACTTTGTCTGAGATTAGGATAGCTACCCCTGCTTTTTTCTGTCTACTTTTGAATATGTAGTTAGCTACAGGGTTGTACTCATACTATGAAAACACAATTGGTCCTGTCCTTAGGAATGAAAACAGAGATCCCAGGTCACAAGCAAGTTAATTCATTTTTATCTACAAACTCCACATCCATTAAATTAAGAGAACCTCTATATGTCTTGTTATGATTTAAATTAAAATGCCCTCCCAAATTCTCATGTGTTCAAAGGTTGGGCTTTCAGAAGGGCATTAGAGCATTCCAAATTCATCAGTACATGAATCCATTAATGAGTTGATAGCTGAATTTGCTGCCAGGATGTGAGTGGGAGAGGAGGCCCAGGCGGAGGAAGCAGGTCCCTGGGGGTGTGCCTTTGAAACATATGTCCTGTCTCTAGCCTTTCCCCTGATCTCTGCTTACTGGCTCTCGTGGGTTGAGCAGCATTCCTTTGCCACACCCTTCTGCCATGATGTTTCTGCCTTGCAGCCAGCCAACTGTGGACTGAAAGCTCTGAAACCATGAATCAAAAAAGCCTTTCCTCCTTTAAGTTGTGTATGTCAGGTATATGGTCCTGTGTCAGAAAAACTGACTAATACACCCTTTGTTCATGAATCATAACAGGATGGCTACAGTTTCATCTCAGTCACTTCCCGAATGCTGCACAGTACATCGGCCCCTCTCTCAGCATTTCAGTGGGCTAGATGCATGCTCGTTCTAGAGGAAGGCCTCACAGCTTTCTGCAGGCAGTTTAATACCGTGATACATCAGATTTCACTTCTTCCATTCTCTTTTTTATTGATCAGAATACCTCAAGCTATTAGGTTCATTAATTAAATGATAATTTGGGAGGGGTGAGCACACAAGGAGATACATGTCTCATAAATAGATGCCAAGATTGTGGGAGGTGTACAATGATTTAAAAAGTGTGTCTTTCTGGCATATTCTCCCTAGGAAAAAATAATCACAGCTACCATCTTTTGAAAAGAGAGATGTTTGTTTTCTGGGTAAGCTGGAAAACTATCTAAGTCAGTGTGAAGTGTGAAGATGGAATTTCCGCACACCTGCTGTGGCACCACAGACTGAGTGACATGGCCCTGTGGACACATTTTTATCAACCTGTGAAGAGTCACCTCAGAGCCCCTCTTGCTCACACAGAGCAGCCTGCTGTCTGAGGCCAGGGGCCAGTCTTGGGCTGTAGCCTCTTCTGACTAACTCTGGTCCCAGAATACCCAGAGGAACTTGTGCTTCTCCATTGCCAGCTGCTCTGCCCCTCACCTGTAACAACACATGCATTATCAAAAGCAAATGATGGCATTTTGATAAAAGTATCTGCCTCCTTGCCCCAGCGTAGCTGTACCTCTTTGACACTCAGACACCTCCACTGTCCTGACAGGTTTGTCCGCCTTGGGCTCCACTAGCATTGTGGATCAGACCACCCTCGTTGTGGGTGGCTGTTCTGTGTACTGTGGGATGTTCAACAGCATCTCTGTCCCTTCCTCAACTTGACATGAATAGCATACCTTCCCCCTCTATTTTTGACAGTTATGAAGATATCTCTAGATATGGCCAAGAGTCCCCTCAGGAGACAAAATTGTCCCCCATTCATGTCATTAGTGGAAAAGGGTAAGAGAGACTGAGACTGGCCCTTCAAGGAACCGAAGGATAGTGTGCCATTATCTGACCTCTAATCTTTTGGACTTCACTTCTGAGTCATTTGAATGAACCAGAGGCCGCAAGCAGGAAGTTAGAATGAGATGAGGTTATGGAGTGGTGGCTTAGTTGACAGGCTACACTGAATAACCGCCTCATACTTTTCAGTTAAGGCTTCGGGCTTCTTGGCTGAAAGGTAATATAAGAATGACTGGATTCATCTGGTTCTTTCTAGTATGAAGAAACACATCATTCAGCAAACATATCTGGAAACCTACTGTAACTCTCATCTCTTCAATCAACAGATTTCATCATGGATTCTTCCTCTCCCCACAGCCATTCTTCCAGTTTTGCACTCTCTTCTTTTCTCTGGATTCCTCACAAGTTTCCCTGCATCTCCCTCCTTCCAGTCCTGCTTTGCATCATCCATTGGTTCCACTGCAGGTGGAATGCAAATCACACTGCCCTGACCAGCCATCTGCTTGCTTCCCTGGCTTTCCATCCTTCTAGGATAAAATCCGAATTCCTTAAGAAAGCCTGAAAAGATACCCACGGGCTTTGTCACTTCATTCCTTAGCGCTCTACATTCCAGGTCCATACACTAGACCACTCTCGGGAACACATACCCCGGTAGGCACAGAAGGTGAGTTTAGGCAGCACACAGTCATGACCGTAAAGCATGCTGAATCGCACCGTGGCCATGTGGTGCCCACATCCTTTTTCTTCCCTGCACAGATGTTTAGTCTGGTGCTCCTTTGTCCTCGCTGTACTCTAAGCCTTATGATCTCCTTTTCTGTGCCAAGAAAGAACAGGCCTCCGGCTCCAACAACAGAATCCAGCTGAAATTTAATAACACTATTTTATTTCTCACTGTATTTATTTTCACAGTTCTCTTCTTCCCATGACACGTTTCACTGGTTTTCTATTACAGCAATGATGTCATCTTTCCTTTTTCAATGAATATATTCAGGCAGAAAAAGGAAGTTGATTTCAAGAAACATAAATAGTAGTAGAAGTGGTTTCTTGATATGGAAAGGCAAAAACTGTGATTAATGCTTGATATTTGGGAAACAAGAAGTTAGTTGAATTTGCACCACATTTTCCCATCTGTCCCAGACTTACTCATCCTTCAGCCAAGCTCAGAAGGTGGAGGTACAGCTGCTGGGATTGGAGACACTGACTTGTTCTTTGTAATTCCTCAGGTACCCTTTGGAGTTTGATGTAGATTTTACAACACCCAAATCTGTCAGTTCTTCTCTGCCTTACATGCCACCCTCACAGGCTCTGTCATGGCACCTGTGGGCTCTTGGATTATGCCTGACTGTGTACACTGTATCTGGTATGGTGCATGCCACAGACAAGGCCAGCAAAAAATATATATTGGTTGGAGGGATGAAATGGAGAGAATGGGGAAACGTAATCTCTTTCAGATAGTTCTGGGCCACTCCAAAAGAAGGAGACAGAATGAGATGACCAGATAATCCACATCAGCAAAGCTCATGTCCTCCAGGTGACAGAAACAGAAGTGCCGATGATGTGAATTACTTGGGATGCAGCCTCCATTTCCCTTTGCATGTGCAAATCAGAAACTGACCACCACTGGCCAGTGAAACACTCTTGAGGCTTGGCCCAGCTATGTCCTGGGCCGGCTTGAGAACACAGCAAAGAATACAAAGACGTTGGCCAGACACAAACTTACTTGTCCCTCTTTTTCTTCCAAGCTAGAGCTTTACCTTTATAAATTTGTAGCACTTGTAGGTATGTTTCCCCAGCCATTTCTGAATTGTAACAGTTCCTTTTTTCCCACTGATAAAATCTGAAACTTAGCCTGAAGCACTCTCTTGCCAGGGAGAGAACTGTGTCAGACATGTGATGTGTGATAAAATACTACAGTAATGTGGAATAATGCTTTGAAATGTTGCCAGGGTGAGCATGCATGCAGAATGATTGAAATCAACTCCAAATACAAATGGTAGCTCTGTGGCTCATCTGTAACCTCAATGTAGGAAAACTGAGATATTCTTTTCCCTCCCTTGCAATTTGCACAGCCTCTTGTTGGAAACTATGGAGATTACACCGCTAAAAGTAACTGCCATGTTTACTCCATGCACAATTTTTACTGATATAATCTCTCCACATAGACATCTGTCTTGCGAGGTTCCCCCAATACTCTAGCTGCTACTGCAGATGCTGCTGTGAATGACTCATGGAAGAGATCAAGGCACCAGACCCAAACACATCAGAAGCCGTTCAGGTTATTTTCACATTTGCTGAAAATGACACCCACTTTGTCTACCTCAGAAACAAAGGCTGCTCAAGCAAATGGACCTCGGTCTACCTCCTTGTCCTTCTCGGGGTTGAAATGAGTGGGAATCATCACGGGTAGTCTGCATAACTAGAAGAGCCGAAACAGGCGGGTGTTCACTAGTTGGGACATTTCATCCCTTTGCAGTCAGTCTCACAATATGCTATACAATAAATACTGTTATCCTCACTTTAATGTGAGGAAACTGTAGGTCCTAAAGGCTAATTAGCTCACATTCTCATAGATTATAAGAAAGTAGCCCCACCAGCATTTAAACACATGTTCGCGTGACTCTAAAATTTCCCCTCTTTCTACAACATGTCAGACTGAAGCCAGTGCCTTTCCTTCTTTGAGTTGGGGTGAACTTTTCATTATCTGTGACCTGTAAGGATTACTTACTTATTTCACTGCACCCATAATTAACAGGATACATGGAACCACTGGAAGTTATTTACTCATAAAGAATTAGTTACCTGAATGTGAAATTTCTCACGCACATAAGAAGATCAATGAGTGTTTTAAAAAATCAGCACAGGGCTGGGGATTTAGCTCAGTGATTAGAGTACAAGCACAAGGGCCTGAGTTCGATCCCCAGCACCAAAAAAAAAAAAAAAAAAAAAAAAAAAAAAAAAAAAAAAAAAAATCAGCACATTTCAAAGGATTGGCCTCTTTATTAAAAGTGAAATCTCATTTTCTTTTTCTACAAAGGGAACAAAAATGTACTCACTAGCCAGATACAGTGGTGTACACCTGTAATCCCAGGACTTGGGAGGCAGAGACAGGAGGATCACTGACTGAGGCCACCTTGGACTATGTAGTGAGACCTTCTCTCAAAGAGCAAACAAATAAAATTATGTACTAATACACCGATGAGTTCAGCTGTTCTAAGATGATGATAATTACCTTTCACTGGATGCTTATTACATGCCAGCAAACATGTTGAGCACTTTCTATAAAGGACAACATAATCCTCATACCCCAGTGGCTATTAGCCCCATTGAACAAATGTGGAAACTGAGACTCAGAGTTTATATGTCTTGCTATGTTCAGTCAGCTCAAGTGGGATTCAAATCTACATCTGTCTCCCAAGATGTTCTTATCTGATATTATTGTATCTCCTACAAACCCTTATTAGCTACCACCTGTGTGTTAGATAAATAAGGGGATCCTTTTCCCCCAGGAGTGAAAAATCAGGAATTCTGAGGAAGTGATAGTGTTTCAGAAAGAGCCCTCATTTATGAACAAGGTAGGCTATTTACTCACTGCCAATCACAGGACAACAGCAGCCCCTCTGGGGCTCGCTTTCCTAGTCTGCAAATTGACGGAAGCAAGGACACAGTCTGGAAGAGCCTTTCTGCCCTAGCATTCTGTAATTCCAGTAAACGCATCTTCCCCTCTCCCATCATGTCTCCGAGGGGTTTCGACTTTCACTCTCTTGTGGCAAATGAAGTCAGATGCATCAAAGGTGCAGCTGCCCTCATGTAGTGCACCTGACCACTGCATCCTG
This sequence comes from Hystrix cristata, assembly GCA_004026905.1. Taxonomy (NCBI): domain Eukaryota; kingdom Metazoa; phylum Chordata; class Mammalia; order Rodentia; family Hystricidae; genus Hystrix; species Hystrix cristata. The sequence continues at coordinate 145,955 of PVJO010001612.1, forward strand.
CCATAGGGAACCAGTCTAACAATGATCACGGCTCGCCAGTCACTCACGGGACTGCCCGGAAGTGTAGGCGCTGTACCCAAGGCTGCAAGCGCATCCCCTCTCTCCTCCGCTGTGCTCTGGGCTCCGGCCCTCTGGCCTGCCTTCAGGTCTTCAAACTGCTCCCTCTAACCCTGGAGCCTACCCACATGCTGGTCCCCTTCCTGGAACACAATTCCTTCCCCTCCTCCTGCCATTGACTGCCATCCCACCCTCAGATCCCACCCCAGGGCCACTTCTTCAGGGAAGGTTTGCACACTCCTGGTCTTTCTTTCAAGTCTCCTTAATGGTAGGTTGCAGTCTCCCTCAGAGTATTTCTCTGAGTCGGTCTGGTCTGTGGGAACAGTGTCTGTGTCCTCCACTACGCTCACTCTTATATCCCCAGCATCTGCCTGGGGTCCCAGAGAAGCCTTTGAAAACCTACAGGCAGAAGATGGCACGCCAACCTGCTATCCACATCTGCTCTCCCTTACTGCTGAGGCACAAGGAGGAGGGCTGCAGGCTGAACTACAGTGGTTCTCAGTCCATCTCAGTCCAAGCAATGTCTCAGAATCATGTTCCTTGCTGAGTTAAATTTTATTTGCCCACTTCCATACACCAAGTAATCTTGCAGATCAATGCCTGAGACCAAAGAGACTTATGAATGTTAAGAAGATTATGCACATAAATGTATCAACTATGACAGCCACGCTAAGAAGAATAGTAATATTGTGCTAAGCGCTAGTTTATCAACCTTTGCCACTTACAAAATTCACAGCCAATTTAATTAAAAATATAACGGCTCTGAAAGCTGCTAAAATGACTACGACAACAATCAATCATTTCGTAATAGTGTTGAAGATCCATTAGGGATGTTGTGCTGGTTGCCAACTTTTTTTAAGCCCAGATAGTAGGGGCATTTCATTCCACACAATTAATGTCACTGCCTTTAAAATATTGACTATCTATAAAGAAGAAAATACCAAACATCTTTATAAACCCATATTTTTTATGGTCAAAACTTGCTTAGAAAGGTACTTTGAATTTATTTGTTGTAAGCCACACTTTTCACATTCAGAAAATTAAAATGGTTTCCACCGACTAACTCATTTAATCATTTAGTTGATTTAATGAAAAACACTATGCATTTTTCTCTTCTTGGTTGCTAAGATTAATACTTTTGTTCATTAGTGATCAAATATTGCAGGAAGGTTTACATCTTACTCTCCCTTAACTCGTTGCATTTTATTTTAAAAAAATTCTAATAGAATTTAAATGATATCTTTTAAATCACTTAGAACTTTTTCTTAGTAACTCAGTTTGTCTTGTGGAAGACACACCGCTAACCAGTGACATTGAGACATTTATCCCTGAATTCTTTTACCAATCTTTTTTCTTTTCTTTTTTCTCCACGTTTAAGGAGGAGAAGTGGAGATTTGGAAAAAAAAAAAAAACTATGAATCTAGCTTTTAGGGCTCCTATTTCATTAATACATTAGCAACATCATAATGTCCTTTGAGGTTCTGTTAAGAAGGGCCTTTGATTTATTATTGGGATTTTATGAGCTACCTGGGAATGTGAACCCATTAAAATTGTTAACTGTAAGCATCTGCCTTCCCTTTAATAAAGAATCTAAGGCTCTATGTAAAAATGAATCTGCACAAACACAGAGCTCCTCTCCCATCACTGGCAGTGTTTTCCATTGTAAATGCCACTTCATCACCATGGGGCTACTTTCTGCAGTGTTCTCACCATCTCTGTCATCCACTGCTATTTTCAGGAGTGTGGAAATGAGCAGGTAAATTCCTCTCCCCTGGAAATGCATACCAGGGTGATTCTACAGTGGAACATTTTTTATGACCAGATTGGTTACAAAATAGTATAGTCGATTTAAATTACTGAATAATAGAGTCCGTAGTTGAAAAACAGCATCTCCAGATTTTCACTGCTTCCATACCAAAAAGCAATTCTAGAAGCTTCATGCTAGGACATAATGTATAAGGCAGACAACAGCATTCTGTACCGAGCTTGGACAGAGCCATTTAAGGACGCTGGGTGCAAAAAGAGAAGAAAGCACCGATTCAGTCACACTCAGAGGGTAAGGACAAATTAACCATTTGGGCGGCATGCAAATGATGCATTTTTAAGGTAGCACTGAACGAGCCGGCCATCTAATATAAGAACACATGCTGCTCTGATTGTTATTCTCTATTGCGAGGTATTAGTTCTCCCTCTCTCATACACACACATATACACACACACACACACACACACACAAACACACACACACACACTTCAGCAGTTCGCCATGCTGCTGTCTGGAAGCTAATGGCCAGGACTCTGAGCATCGCTTGTAATTGTAGAGGAAAAAGGTAACTCGTACTAATTTCACGATGTCTCAATACATTTAGTATGGAAGTATTTATACAAATTTTTCTGTTCCTGATATATATATTTTGGAAGACTCTGTGTGTATATATATATACACGAATGAGTGAATCATCTGTCTTCCTTATTGTACTCCTGCATTATTGATCAGTTGTGAGATTGGGAAATAATTTTCTTTTCCGTTTCATAGTTGAGAAGACTGAAACTTAAGGCATGGTAGGGTATAGCTTCAATTTAGAGATGTCCTTTTAAGCACTTAGAGAAAGGAGAATTATTTTACCATTTGTGGAATCATTTTTTTTTAATGCTTCTCTCCTCCCGACACTGTGACAACCATGAGAGGCCAACAGTACCTGCCCCGTTCCTCAGTGGTTCCCCCTGTGTGGCCGGGCAGTGCTAAGTAAATCTTCGTAAATCTAAGTAAATGAATGAACAGTATTTTCTGAGGCCATCGTACTGAAGCACTGGCAAAGCAGGACTAAATTCCTGGTTACCCTTCAGTACCATTGGTGAGTTTCTATTTACTCTACAGGACTGTGCTCACAAACAACCCTTTGGGGAACATTTCTGCATTCCCCCCTCCCATGTCTGGGTTCTACCAATGTTTTGTTCTCATCCTGCTGTGTTTTGTATACCCAGCCTTCATCTCTTCATGGAGCCTCTCTTTCCTGCGGGGAACTTTCCTTTTCCTCAGGCTTTGGATGGGCTGGTTCCATTTTTAACTGGACTCAGGAGTGAGCTCCTGATCCCGATCTGGCCTCTGGGAGTACCCAGGCCCCAGCCATGGGTACTGACTCTGCAGAGGGCATAAAACTCAGGGTAGGCAAAGTTTTGTAAGCATCCCGGGAAAAGGAATCTTCCAGTGATAAGCTGGTAGGGTGTGAGCCTCAAGCTGTTGATGCTCATGTTTCCTACCTTGAAGGGAGGCTGCCTGAAAGAAGCAGAGAGATTCGAAGCCCCTAATGACACCATGTGTACCTAGCTTTAGCCAAGCCCAAACCAGCTCTACCATTAGATTTTCAGGTTCCAAGAGGCGATGAATGCTTCTTCTTGTCTCTAAGGCAGTTTGAGTTGGGTTTCTGTCATTTGCAAACATCACGTTCATTTCCCTGTGTCACAGTCTATTCAGCACAGGCTCCTTGGCAGCATGGGTGACTCAGCTCTGCACACCCACCCACTGGCAAGCACAGGCCGTGACCTCAGGAAAAGCTTTCTCACTGAATAAATACAGCACAGTTCTAGAGTATGGACATTTCCATAGAGTCAGGGGTTTGGGAGGCAGCGCAATTAGCAGGGGTTATTTAGGGGACTGTGTATCTTCTGGATCAAGTTCCCATAGAAGAACAAGAGGTTAGGAAGTGGAGGTGCCAAGGGCAACTGCAAGAGAGAGAAGGGCACTGGGCCAGCCAAGGAGGATCTCACAGCAGCTTAGAATAAGACAGTGGGAACTGTGCAGCCACAAAGTGAATTTCACATTTTGGCATTCCTTCAGAGACCAGGTCTTAATCATCGTGACAGGATTTCTGCAGCAAATGGAATTAACAATCCCACATGCTTTGGAAATGTTAAATTGTTAATAAGCCCCTTACAGCTTTGCTTCTTCTTTGAATTCAATGAATGGTTTTTGGGCACAGAACAGATATATTAAACCAAGTCAGTTTGAGCTGGTAATTGAAGCCCTCTCAAAGCCTGCCCAAAAGAGAATGTCTTCCACTGTGGGGAAGAGCAGATGGGACCAACTTTTGACTTTTAGTCCAAAGTCTGGCCATATCTGGCAAAACAATTTGAGAAGACATGACTTTCCAAGCTGTGTCCTTGGAAGGTAAGGTTTCCAAGTATGCCCTGTGATCCAAACATCATGAAAAATCCTTAGCAGGGCTAAGCTTAGAAATCACCCAGACCTAAGTGTTCATCTCAGAATTGTCACTTTCTTTGGTGAGGAGTCCTTGAGCAGGTAATGGCTATGAGCTCTAGTATTCTCACATGTGAAATAGGACCACACCAACTCTCTGCAGCGATTTAATAAAGATGAAAGGAAATTACTGTTCTAAAATGCTTAGCAAAAATTTTGATATATGGTAAGCATTCAGTGTATGCTAGCTTTCATTATAGTGAAAACAATCATGAGGATTTCAAGTCTTTATGCCAAACTCTGCAATACTTAATGCCTTTATTAGGTATGAGTTAAATCTCAAATGCATTTTCTCATTCATTATCATTTCTTCGCTGCCATCCGCCCTACCACCAGGTCAGTTGTCTTTCCTTTGGTAGAGCTTTTCATCCTTTGTTTGACTCAGGGAGCAAATCTGATGCAGTCTGGGTGAGGTGCCCTTCTCTTGGACTCCTGTAGTGTCCTGCATATCCCTCAGACCCACGTACCTGTGTCCTGTGTTGTGATTGGCCATTTATTCATTTCCGCCCTTCTTGTTAGAATGGAGGATCTGGGAAGATAGAAACTCTGCCCAGATCACAATTTTCTTTCCCTTGTTTAGATTAGTGCCAGGCAGAGAATAAGTATTCAATATTCATTGAATGAATCAATAAAAAATCACAAAGCCTTCTGCTGATCCCTTAAAAATTCAACTACACTCAAGCATTTATGTCTAATTTCCAGATCTGTCTGGGAATTTCAGGTAAGAACCTTACAAATGAAAAGGAAAATTTTCTGGCCTAATAACTTGCTGGCCTTACCACAGGCTGGAAAGAAGGTATAGGTCAATTTGCAACCTCAGTAGCAAAGGGACCAAGTGGTCTGACATAGTGTCAGTGATGGAGGGACTCTGTCCTGATTCTCCATTTTAGTGGAGTTGCCCAGGAAAGCAAAGCCTTGTCTGGGGTCAGGGGGGAGGTGCTAAAGAGAACTGGAGCCTCCTGTCTGACAGACCCGCGCTCAGCAAACTCCAACCCTTCTCCCCTCCTACTCCCTGTTGCTGCCTTCCCCGCAGCTCAGTCCTTACAAGAATTCAATGACAATGTCCTGGCCGAGAGAAGTAGTTCAAGGTGGGTAGAGCACTTGCCTAGCGTGTCCCAGGCCTTGGGTTCAATCTTCAACAAAAAAGCTTTCTTTCCAAGCATCCCCAAGAAATAATTTAAAGAAATACAGACTGTACATGATTTTAGTTCAGTTAGGAGCAGGCCTGTATAAGAAAGAGTTGATTTGAATCTTTCGAATGTACAGAGTAAAAGGCTTGTCTCACTGCCTCATTTGAAAGATGAAATCCACCTGTCTTTATTTCTTATTCATGGGCACTGGCATTGGAAGGAGGAGGACTTAGTGCTTGAGAGCCAGCCTCTGGTAGAGAGGGTCCATCTTTTTCTCCTCTCTGAGGTTCAGTCTTAGCCAGGCCTGGCCAGAGAATTACCCCCTGGACTGGCATAGGGACAGCCCCCAACACCTCTCCTCACTTTTCGTATTAACATAAAGCCCTGGGGATTTTTCTTTGAGACACAGCCTTGAGGCTCCATTCACTTCATTCCAATTATGCAGGATATTTACCATGAGTTTAACCAGAGATTCAGGTTTTTTTAACCATGAAAAAGAACTTTGTCCTCTGCATCGTGCCAGATGCTGTGTTGGATAAACATCATACAGTTTCTGTAGAAATAGGGTATGATCTGAGAACATCTGAAATTCACTTGAACTTATTGTTGTCGAAGCTTGACTTAAATAATGGACATCAGATTTTCTTCCACAAGTTTTGCACTGACTCCTCCCCTCACAGCAAGGTTAGCTTTCAAAAGAGTATCAGGCTGGGTGAAAGATGGGCCAGTCCTTTAACGTGACCACAGCTGCATTTCACATACACACACACAGCCAGTCATGGTGATTGGTCCTGTTACAGATACGAAAATCACACAGGAGGTATGAGTAGGCTTTCCACACTGCTATACTGATTAGTTATGGATGTCACAAATTGAAAATCTCACTTGTTCTTAGGTGAACAAGAATAACCACCACTTGGCAAAGCCCAGGCTTCTTGTCAGGGTTTTACACATACGACCTACTTCAATCCCCACCACAGTCCTGGAAGACAACTACTATTGTCTTCAGGCCATCAGTCTTGGCACAGAGGCCTAGTCCCCAAGTGACATGGCTTGTTACTTGGGTCTGAGCAAGGCAGTTTCTTCTGTGTGTTATTTACAATGTCTCATGGAATCTCACCGAATCCTGAGGTCAATGCTATCATGACCCATAGTGGGAGAGACTGCAATAGACCTCAGATCCAGGTTTAGTTTATACCAAAGCTCATCCACACTTGTTCCGTTTGCTGGTATGAGGGAGGACCCTTTGTTGGTAAGGGTAGGGACTCAGCAGTTAAACCTCCTGGACTCTGCTGTTCCTAGGTGTATGACCTTGGGTAACTACTACTCAGTCTTTCCATGGCTCACTTTCCTCACATGCAAAATCAGAGAACAAGGGGCTGGGGATTTAGCTCAGTGATTAGAGTGCTTGCCTTGCAAGCACAAGGGCCTGAGTTCGATCCCCGGCACCACAAAACAAAACAAAACAAAACAAAAAAAAAAAAACACACACACACAAAAAAAAACCCCAAAAAAACACAAAATCAGAGAACAACACCTACCCCAGAGGGTGGAAAGAATATGATGCAAAGCTCTTAGTACAGTGTTCAGCACCTAGTAAGGGCTCAGCAAACCCCTAATATGACTGATGATGATGATGATGATCAAAAAATCTCTCATTATTGTATTTTTCAAATTAAATAAGACTACATCATAGAGGATATTGGAAATGAAAATAAATCAACACAGAAGAAGTTTGAGTTTATATATTAGGGATTAAATTAAGAGATGTCCTTGTCATGCAGGATATGGTAACATTTTATTGTAGAGGGCACCTGAAAGGGACGCTCCTCTTATTTGGACAGACTTATCTATCTCCTTTTGGAAAGTCATATACTGGTCAGTGTTAGTGTTACACACAATAAGCTTTTCTTCATTGCTGTCACTGGAAGAATCTCTACTGGCTGCCCTGTCTCCATTTTCACCCTAGTCTTGGGGTAGATTCCCTGACTATAGGGAAGCACTGGAGACAGGAGACTCTACTTTCTTAGTTTATGAGAGTAAAAGTACATACATGCAACAAGACGTGGTTCACTCTAGTGTGTACTTAAGACAAAATCATGTCTAATTGCCTGATTTGACAGATACTGCAGAGGTCGTAGGAGTGGGTGTTTCCACCCTGTATCCTTTTGGGTTAGGTCATTCCTTTAACACCCTCTAATGGATGTCCAATAAAATGAAAATGAAAATATCACCCTGGTTCTGCAGGCTCGGGCCCACCTTACCTCCTCCTTCCCACCAGACCCATTATGGGTCTCTAGAATCCCAGCCCTCTCAATCTCTTGGTCCTACTTCCACCCTTATGTGACATTCTATTCCCAGGTTTTCTATAAACCTCCTTCTGTTATTGAGTCTCAGCTGTCAGTTGTCAAGGAGATCTTCCTTGTGACCTGCTAAACTACCCCAACTCACTCTACTTAGTTCTCTTCTTCAGAGTATGTACTACTAACACAAATCATCTTATTTATTTATAAGTTTGCTCTCTGCCTCTGCCCCAGAATGAAAACTCCCCCCAAAAGAGCGAGTGCATGTCTTATTCATTGCTGAATGTCCTATGCCTAACTCATAGAAAGTAGTCAACTGATATTTGTGAAATGAACCCATAAAAGGCCAACAAAAAGATCTGGAGACCAGCTTTCAAGAGGCCTACCTTCCTGTGCTCATTTACTCCACATCTGCTGTGTGCCCTAATTTAGTCACTTCCTCACTCTGCATTTTGAGATTTTGTCTGCCAAAACAGAACTGATAATCTTCCTCCTCCCTCTCTGCTGTAGTTTGGATCTGAATTGTTCCTCAAAGGCCCAGGTAGTCTCAGGTTGGTGCTACTGGGAGTGGTGGAAACTTAAGAGATGAGGCCTAGTGGGAGTTCTGAAGTCATTGGAGGTGTGCTTTCAAAGGGTGCTCTGGGGCCCTGGTCTCTTCCTCTTTCTTTTCTTTATGTCGGCATGAGGGTGAGGGGCCTTTCTCCAACATGTGTTCCTGAAATGACAATGAACCACCATAGTTTCAAAGCAATTAGAATCTCTTGAATACTGTGAGCCAAAACAAACCTTTTCTCCATATAAATTGATTTATCTCCGGTATTTGTGACAGTAACGGAAAGCTGACACACCATCTTGCAGAATTTGATGAGCAAATGAGATGTGTGTCTACAAAAATACTTCAAAATTGAGTTATCAACAGGGATGCAAAACAAGTTTCAATTCTGGTGTCAGCTTACATTTAATGAGTTAGTCCTGACATGGAGCCCAAGATTGTTTTGTTCTCAGTGAGAAAGCACGCAGCAGCCCTTAGTGATGGCTGACTTGGGAGGGGAGAGAGTTAGAGGCATGGGTTCCACACTTTTGCTCTCCATGCCAGACAAATGCCAAATGTTATTAGGGGGCAAAATCAGTAATTTTCAAATGGGTCCCTCAAGATTTTAACCATGTACTTCTGGAAAATGGGATTTGATATTTTAGTCTCCTTCCTCTGCACTGTTTAAATTTATTTCACTGGTCATATTACTTTTATATTACAAACTGATTATAAAACTTCACAACAGATGCCATCTTGTATTTAATATTACTGCTAAATTTTCTAACCCTGTTTTCTGGAAATCATCAAAAGAGAGAATCACAAAAGACAGATAAGGAAGAGAAAACAGATATGTCCCACATATAACTCATTCAACACAAAGTATCATTTTGCTATTATAAATCTCATAAATAATGAAATAAAGACATTGAATGAAATTATTATATGCCTTTCCTTTAGATGAAGGAAATTTATGTAAGGAATGAGTGGTTTAAGGTCTCTCCTTTCTTACCTCACAGTAACCAGCCATGGTTCTCATGTTGATGCTATTATTACATAATTTTCAATGCATTGAGACAGATTTTAATTCATTTAATAATTAGGTCAATAAAAACCATTATAGCTAAGAGTGCCATTAAAAGTCCATAATGTTACCTTAATGGGGGGAAAACTAATATAGTTCTGTTGGAATTTTTCCATGAAATTAATACTATAGAATTTTAGTGTGTGCCTTAAAGAGCTTAAATAGACATTTTTATTAACAGAACTAATCATGGAATTAGAACAAATGAAAATCATTACATTTGCTATGATAAAGTATCCATGTTCATAAGATTTTATCAGCCCTGCTCTTGTGAAGAACTTGAACATTTACTACCACCACAAGAACAGTGTATTAAACTTATTAGGATCAGTATTCATGGTTCCCTAAGACCTGCCAATTGATCTTTGGTAATTTCTCCTTGAACACTATGGCTCTCAGCCACTCTACCAGGAACATTCCAGAACCTCGGCCCCTGACATCAATGTCCTTCTCTCAAGTGCCCTTTTGGTTGCTAGTGTTAAATGCCTGCCTTATAATACACAAGACATTTGACACAACTCCAGAAAGAGCCAAGGCACAAAAGGGACTGTGTTTGTACTTCCCGGAAATGTGTCATCACTTGTCTGTCTGTCTGTGTCTCTCTCTCTCTCTCACACTCATTAGCTTAATCACTAAGGTGGAGAGTAAGATGAATTAATGTACGGTGCTGTGTGATTTGTACAAATCCTGACTAGAAGAGCTTGATAGCAGCAGGGAAGGAGACTGACCCAAGGTCTCTTCCAGACTGCAAGAATTCTATGATTTTGAGTTACTTAAATGCACAAGTCATTGAGTACAGCAGCACCATTGCTGCTTGGGCACTGGCGACTCTTGTCATAATCAAATACTCCAGGATTCACAAGGATAAGGGGTGATCACTGTTCCTCAAAGACCAAGGTTACAGGTGTACTGTACATACGATTCACTGACAGAACACTTGCTAATATTCACAAAGAAGTGGCATCTGGAGCATGTGTGAAAAAGCATGGGCTTTCGGACAGGAAAGACTCTGCTGCCGACAGGGTGAGCATGGGCAGTCAGGTCACTTCTCTACTTTTCAGGTTCAGCTTCTGGAAAATGGGGACTGATGAATCCATGGCAGTTGGGAGGTCTGTAAGAAATTCTGGATAAAAAGATACCCAGCAGAATGGTTGCTGGAGAGGAAAGGCTGTTCTTTGGAGGAAAGAGAGGCCTCCCAGGAGGAATTTGGGCAGACTCAAGGCTATTTCTCAGGATGCACTAACTATGGGAAGGTGGCCTCTGTACTCTCCAGGGCCCACCCTGCTATGCTGTCATAAAGGTGTGTGAGTGAAATGGTGGTGCCCACTGGCTGAGAAATGTGGGCAAGGTCCTGCGACATGCTAGTCGAAGGAGAAAATATCTTTTAGGAGTAGTAAGTTCTGGTGATCTACTGTTCGGTATGATGACTACAATTATTAATAATGTACTATATATTCAAAAATTGCTGAGAGTAGATTTTTAAATGTTCTCACCAGAAAACAGTAAGTATGTGAAATGATGAATAGGCTAATTATATTAATTTAATCATCTTATAATGAATACATATAGCTAAACATCACACTGTACCCCATAAATATATGCAAGGAGAAAAGATTTCAAAAATATGAACAAAATTTAAATAATTACTCTTCTAAAGTAGAAAATGTCAAATTAATAGTTAGACTAAATAGGTAATATCAATAAAGGACATAAGAAAACAGGAGAAAGAAAGAGAAGGAAGGAAGGAGAGAAGGCCGAGAGAGAGGGAGATGGGGGCGAGCCGGAGAGGGAGGGAAGGCAGGCTGACACCGGCTTTGTAGGCCGAATCCTGAGGAGCCAGAGGGAAGATGTTTGTCTCTACTTACTACTCCATTTTCTTTGCTCTGAAGTTTGCTAGTAGAATTACAAACACTAAGAAACCTACTTAAATATTTTCATCTAACCCCCTTTAAAACAATATGTGTCAGGAAATGCCATTCTGTAGTAAAATGAACTTCCTCTGAAGGTGCTCATGGGCTTATGTGGGCACCATTTGTAGTGAATCAGCACTTTGGGTGGCAAGGGAGGTCCTGGGAATGGGAGCACTGAAGGAGGAAAGGGCTTCGCGTACTGGACTGACTTCAAACCAAAACCTGCTGCCTCAGTGGGCTTGGCTGGTCACACTGGGCAAGATTTAAAAGCCATGCCAAATGGAGGGGAAAAACCTTAAGGAAAAAAATACTAGGAGTAGGACTCTGATCTCCAAGAGACTCACATGGGAACAATCTGGGGGACCTCTGCTCATGGGAAGTTGAGAATAAGGGGAAAGGGGAAAATAGAGATAGCTGCAAGTTCAGGATACTTTGCCCAAAGTTTTTTCGGTGGTACTGAGGATTGAAGCCAAGGCTTTCATACTTAGCTAGATTCTTCAGACCTTTTTTTCATTTTTTATTTTGAGGCAGGGTCTTGCAAGTTGCCCAGGATGGGCTCAAACTTGCATTCCTCCTGCCTCAGCTTCCTAGAGTGCTGGAATTACACATGTGAGCTATTGTCTCTGGCAAATTCTACAGAGAAATCTAAGCTGAGTGTGGTGATGCCTGCCAGTAGTCTCAGCACTCCACTGAGGCAGGGGGACAGCCAGGTGGAAGCCAGGCTAGCCTACATAGCAGGTTCAAAACTGACCTGGATTACAGAGCAAGACCCTGTCTCCAAGCAAAGAAAAGAAAAAACAAGATGGGGGGCAGGGGGGAGAATACCGAGGAGGAGGAAGAAGCAAAGGAGAAAAGGAAAGAAAGAAGGAAGGATAAAGGAAGGGGAGTGGGAGGAAGGGAAGAAAAAGAATAGAATAAGAAATCTGATGTCTTGAAATTCCTAGAAAAGAAAATCCTGCAATCATCCATTAAACTTTATTTTGAAGGGGGATGCTGGTGAGAAGACACTCTTTCTGCAATTTATTTCATTTAGTTGGTGAAATGATTGGACACTACCTTGGGATTCACTGTTCCTGTGGCAAGTACTTACTTTTGCTAAAATTACAAAATATTCTCTGGAACAGAGAATCTTATCAGAAAATTGATCTCTAATACATAAAGGCATCTTGCAAGAAAAAAATCCCTTTGGGGGAATTTCTTTTTTAATGGTTCACTGTAGGTCTTTCACAATCTCACGGAAATTTGGAGATTGCTCAGATACTGTTTCTGTGGGAAGAGGGAAAAGGGACCAAAGAGAGACATAATACTTGTGACTTTAGAGGCTTCTACCATTTTCTAGTTTATTCAACAAGGGCAGCTGAAGTTAATAATGAGGGAGTGAAAACCATTCTGGAATACAAAATTATGTACACCAAAACAGTCTGTACAATGCGTTCTTTCCTATTACTCTGACAATTGCCAAGAAGTGTAACTCTGCTCGCTCAGTATTATTTAAATTAAATTATGAAATGCAAATGCTAAATATGAACCTCTCAGCAAAGCAGTGGATTATAACACCACATCCACTATTCAGACTAAAAGCTGATTACTGGTTCTGGAGCTATAAACATGTCAAACAATAATTTAATTGCTTTGCAGGTAGAGGAATATGCAGAATCCTTGTTCTCATTCTGGAACTCAACATGCCTCTTTAATATAACATAATGATCATAAACACACACACAGTCTTCACTTGACACCTGCTTTATGGTAAGAAAGAAGCCACGGCAAATTTTTGCAAAGCTCAAGGAACTTGGCAGGGCCAGATTTTTCAATCATTAAGTAAAAGGGCTTCTCACCAAGTGGCCCAGGCTTTTACCTGGTTCAGAGAATTAAATGATGCATTTTTTAAATGAATTTAAAACTATATGAATTTCAGGTGCAAAGGACCACCTTCTAACAGCTAATATGCTTCCTTCCTTCAGATGCCATGTTAACCAGAGACAACCAAATCTGCACCCCTTCCTGGGGCCACTAGTGAGGACAGATGTCACAGCTGATACTCTGGGGTCACTGGGCATACCACCCAGGAAGGGAAGCAAGTTTGAGAACGTAAACAAGAGGATCTTGTAAGTACTTTCTGGTCTTTCAGGTGCTGAGTGTCCAAGCAAACCAGAAAAGGGAGGAGTAGAGGGTAGGTTCTAAAGAGGAAGGGATCCTTTCTGTCCTTGGAGATCTTTGTGCATCAGCTCCTCAAATTCCCAGGCTTTTGGTCATCTCCCCCTCCCCAGTTCACCACAAAGAGATGTGGAACATTTCTCTACAAACTGGGGAGGGAAATGAGACCTTGAAATCTGGGCTCCAACTTGTACAGCAGATTTCAACTCACTGCTATGCAGAAAATCCTTTCTAGAGAGTTTCAGAATTATTATACCTTCTTGTTTATAGCTTACTGCTCTTTCCCATGAACCAACATTTATTGAGCAATGTGTGTGAGGCCTGTGATACCTATGTGTCCTATATGCACGACCTTATTTAGTCTTATTTAACCTTTTAAACCCATGATCCCAGCCCTATTGCAAGCACCCATCTCTTACCAATAATGCACATAAAGCTGTCTGAAATGATTTTCATCTAGTAAGGGTAGTGCTTGAATGTTTTTCATTTTTATATTTTAGTACTTTTTAACAAACTTTTATATTGAACATGTTATCCTCTTTACAAAATCAAGAATGATTTTTTAAAGACTGGATGCAAAAGCAACTATGCCAGAATGTGAACCATAGTTAATTTTGGGTAGTGAGAAAACAGATGATTGTTATTTTCTTCTTGTATGTTTCTGAATGTGTGGTTTCCATAAATAAGTGAAGATGTAATCCTCAAAAAGGGAAAAAATAAATACAAATCAGCAGCAGCCCTTGGCTAGTGCCATAGAATGACAAAATGAAGTTCAGACTTTTTATTAGATCATAGAAAGAACCTTTGCTTATTAAACACTCTCTCCCCACACTGGGCACAACAGGAAGCATTTCCTATGCGTGATTCCAACACTACTGCAGGCATTAATGGCTTGTATCTAGATGTCTCCCTAAAGTCTCATATACTCATAGGTGGGGATTTTCTGAGGTGGCTGGAATCTACGGTGCGTGACTATGGACCAAAGATGTGTGATAACTAAACTAGCTTGCTAATTAGCTTAGCACAGTTCTGGGTGTGATAATAGGAAGCCCCACTTTGGGTGTGGGTAGCACCAACCAATAGGCTTGTAGCCTGGATGGAATATAAAGGGAAAAATGGAAGGTAGGCTCACTTCCCTCTTGCCTGCCCTGCCATGAGCCGTTTCCTCTCTGCCATGCCCCTCTGCCATACCACCCTGCCTTGGAGCCAGCCCACTATGGACTGAAACCTCTACAAACTGTAAGCTAAAATAAACCTTTCCTTCTTGAGGGGATTGGGTAGTTTGTCCCAGCAAATAAGAGTAACTAAGACTCCCTAGGTAAGGGAGATATTACTGTCCTTACTGCAGCTGAGCAGACTGAGGTTCTGGGGTGGCTTTCTGTCCCTCTGGACAGGCTTCCCTGTCCTCTCTGGCTGAGATTCTGTGGCATGTGGATGACCCTTGCTCAGACTCCTGTCTGCAGATGTCAGAGTCCTTGTCTATTCTGGCCACAACCTCAAGGGTCCTAGGTCCATGCTTATGTCAAACTCTTGCTCAATTTGGGAAGCCATTTTGTTTCCTGAAACCCTTCTTCCAAATTTGTATCAAATAGCCTGCCTTCTAGAAAACTTCCCTGAGACTCCTGGCCTTAAGTCACTTCTGCCTTGATCTCTTCACCTTAACATGTGCCAGAGATTACCAGGTGGCAGGGCCCCAGCCAGTTCAGGCCCACCTAATGCTTTGCATGGCTTATCTAGTGCTACGATTTGGATCTGAAATGTCTCCCAAAGGTCTCTGTGTTAAAGTCCTTGGTCACCAGTCCATGGTGCTACTGGGAGGTAGTGCCGTTTTTAAGAAGTGGGGGTCTAGTGGAAGAAAATTAGGTCTCTGAGGCCCATCCTCAAAGGGGATACTGGGGCCCTAGCTCCTTTCTCTCTTTCTTTGCTTTTCTTCCACAAGGTGAGCAGGCCTCCTGTGTTCCATACTCCTGCTATGATGTGCTGTGCAACCACCATCCCAAGGCAATGGGGTTGATTGGTCTTGGACTAAAACCTTCCAATATAAATCTTTCCTCATTGCAAATTGACTATCTCAGTGAGGTAGACAGAAGAAATGAAGATAAGTAAAAAGGAGACAAGAAAACCACAGTTCCAAGGCATGGTCAAAGTAGCCAAGCATATTCATAACTGTATTCTACATTTTTATTTCCAAGGCTTGTTTTTTTCTATCAGGTCCCTCAAACCAAAATCTCTTAAATATTTGAGAAGTAGGAAGAAAATGTTCAAATGGGAAGAGGAACAAGGGAGGAGGGAAAGAGAAGGGAAAGAAGGGAAAAAAATGGAGACAGAGGGAAAAAATGGAAACAAAGCTTTTGTAAATAAGGAGAGGAAGAAAGGTTGAAGAGAGGTGAGGGGAATGGATAAAAAAAGAAGAATCAAGATATGTTATGTACAGGTACAAATTCCGTATGGTAAATGTGATCTTTATGTATATCAAAAGTGTACCAATAAAATTAATTAAAAAAATATTCTGTACCTAGTTGATAAAGTGAAGGCAGCAACATGACCTTAAAAATGAAGGAACAGATTCAAGGGTTTCAAAGAATGTTTTTAGGCAAAACATCTTAGAGCACCCATCTTAAAGACTCCTCCAAGAGCCCAAACATATTTCCAAACTCAGCCAATAGTGTGCTTCACGTACCCACCTTTCTAAATGTGTACTTCTTTGATTGTACCTAATCAACCTGCCCATGTCTCTCACTGGGGCGTTCTGAAATGGTTTTCTGCATCAAGAGCTGGCAACCTAGCTCCTCTTTAGGGGACCTCCTTGCACCCCATCTGGTGACATCATAGGTGTTTTGTTACAGTAACAGAAAGCTGACTAACATACCTAGTGTTTAAGAGGTTTAAGAAATGACTATCAAGGCTCACAAATTCAAAGATTTAGATTTTATCCCCGAAGTTCCAGATATCTGATGGTCTTCATTCCTGCCTGGCAAAAGTTACCTGTGGCCAAGCAGCCTGTGGTCTGTTTAGAAAAGAAGGCTTCCCTCAGTTCTCAACAGCCTTCGTAAAACCCTGCCTCTTACTCTTGGTCC
The DNA here is from genome assembly GCA_004026905.1 of Hystrix cristata. Classification (NCBI taxonomy): domain Eukaryota; kingdom Metazoa; phylum Chordata; class Mammalia; order Rodentia; family Hystricidae; genus Hystrix; species Hystrix cristata. The sequence continues at coordinate 162,463 of PVJO010001612.1, forward strand.
ATTTCTCCTCATTCACTGCTATTGCCCAGCACCATGGACATGTATGCTTGAGCCCCGAATCACAGTTTACCTTGAGTTGTTTTGCAAGTACTTCATCTCTGCTTTCTATCCAGATACAAATGCTTGGTACACATAGTGTGTTTAGCACATAGTAGGTGTTCACTGAGGGCTAGGAAATAGTCAAGTAACCACTGCTATAATCCCAGAGAGAGACTGGTGGTCTGAATTAGAAATAGCTAGAATAGAAGGGAGAAAGGAGATTTAAAAGAAACTATCCTGTGCAATTACCACCTTTATTCACTTCTCTAGTACTTTTCACCTTGAATGATACCTTCCCTATTGTACTTAACTGCACACTTTTAAAACTGTGTCCAGTGCCACATACCTGCCTGTGATGTCCCCAGTGTACTAGCAGAATTGGTCACACACACTAGACACAGGATGAATGTGAACAAAGTGATCATATATTTTAAACCTGAAACCTAGCATTTATGTTCCTGTTACGTTTAAAAGATGACAGAACACAAGTCCTTTTTTCCTGCTCACTAAACTTAAGGTTCAATATATTAATTATGACAATTAAAGTTCAGAGTCTAAAATATCCCTTCAATTTATAGACAGGGCCAAGTTCAGTGCTTCCTCAAGTTGGGGAACAGAATGAAGGTTCAAAAATGAGGAGCTATTTCCCTGAGACCACATCAGCATTTGTTATTGTTTGATTTTTTGATGATGGCCATTCTTAGCAGTATAAGATGAAATCTTTGGGCTGTTTTAATTTGCATTTCTCTAATGGCCAGAGATGTCAAATATTTTTGCATGTATTTGTCGGCCATTTTACTTCTTCTTAGAAGTGTCTATTCATTTCACTTGCTCATTTCTTGATTGGGTCTTTCATTTTGAGTGATCTAATTCTTTTGAATTCTTCATATATTCTAAATATTAGTCCTCTGTCCAAGGAATAGCTGCCAAATTTTTTCCCTTTCTGTAGGTTGTCTATTCACTCTACTAATCGATTCTGTGCAGAAAGTGTACCAAAAGAAAAAAAAAAAGAAAGAAAGGAAGGAAGGAAGAAAGAGAGAAAGAAAGAAATAAAAGGAAAGAAAAGAAAGAAAGAAAAGAAAAGAAAGGAAGAAAGAAAAGAATGAGGACCTCAAACACAAGCAGAGGGCCAGTCCTAGGCTTCTGCAGTAGACTTGTGCAAGGCTCCTGTTGTGTTCATGGTTGTGAATGTGATTTGGCAAAAGTCTGGGTGAGGATGTGGGATGCAGAGGGCCTCGCTTTAAGAACATACTTTACATACAGACAATAGTGGAAGGATGCAAAGCTCGGAGATTTTCAATGTGACTCTATCTTATTCCTCACTTACCAGAGTCATTAGGAAACCCCAGTAAGTGAAGAAGCTCTTGATCTTTGAAAGCTGTTAAGAATGACTCCACAAAGCAATGGGGCCTTGTTCCCCCAATTTCATTTTACCAGTTACCCTGGACAAAAAAACCTGAAAAAAATCCAGCTTCAGGGAGACAGTCAAGTACTAATTCCCTATTTGTTTTGGCAAGGGACAAGGGACATTTCAAAGGAGTATTTTAAACCAGGATTTCAGAATGAAGGGAGGTACTAGAAGTTTGAGGATAGGACACTCACATTCTGGGTGGTGAATGCATGGAGGGTGGGATGCTTAGGGCTATAGGCTTCAAGTAGAAGCCTGGTATGAGGCAAGAGGTACACATGCCTTACTAATAAGCAAGGAATATAATCATATATCCTATTATATAATCATATCCTGTTCCCTTGAGAATGGAAGGCCTTTCAGGATATCCTGCAGAGTGACAGTCTCATCAGCTTGTGTCTCTGGTTCATCTGGGTGAATAGGAAACCAGAGATCCCAGAGAAGATCTCAAGGCTCCCCCTAAAATCCAAGGCTCCTATACTCAAATTCAAGAAGGACATACTGTGGGCTGCTCAAGTTGGAAGAGATTGAGCAGGCCACATAATGCATTGCAGCATTTCAGGGTCAAAAGTTGTCTGTCCCCATATCCCCCTTCCCTGGTTTTCCCATGAAAACAAAGGCACATTCACCTTGGTTTCTTTGAGCTCCTCTTTGCTGGTTCCAGGAATAGGGGGGACAGGCGATCCCTGGTGCCACCCATCCTAGAAAGGCCAGAGGGAACTTCCAAGGTGAACTGTTCCTGAGGTATGTGGAAAACCACACTTAGTCTTCCAGGCTGGGGCACTCTCTCAAGTCTCCTGCTCACTTGCTATTGGGATGATGAATTTATAGAGTCTGCTGTACACCGAAGGGGAGAGGGAGCTAGGGACACCATCCTGTTGGCTTGTTCCCAGTCTGTGGTCTATCTATACTGGAACGCAGAGCCCTTTTCCATCTAGCTTGAGCAGCGGGAGGCTGCCGGGGGCATGGAATCAAAGACTCAGTGTCCCTTTGTGGGGTTTCCTCTGTGGGAATTTACTCTTTCAGAACTCGTGATGAGAGAGAGGAAGAACAGCCAAGCAGCAGACCAGATATTTGGGTGATGATTATCTCCAAGTTTTCTATTTCCAGTAGGAATGTAAAGGGATTTTAAGACAATCTTGTTATAGACGAGAGTGATAGGGTTCGGAACCTGCTACCTCAAAATATGACACTCAGCATACTGGATGTTTTAAGAAAAAGTGGCAGGAACAGGAAGGTCTCTCTGACTTACTCCCACTGCTCCCCTTCATTTGAGGGGCGCCCTCTCTACTGGAGAACAGAACATTCTTCTCTCTGAAGGCAAAGGGTTGCAGAGAAGAATGTGAACACACAAGTCTTGCCAAGTTTCCCCTGGATTCCAGGCTTCACCTCTTTTTCTCCATGACACACTGTATCAATTCTCTAGGATTCTTGCTTATGGGAGACAAAACGATTCTTGAGTTCTCAGAATGCCAGACAAGGACCAAAGTTTAGAGAGGCCTACAATTTACCCTACCAGTTATCCTTCTTGCTACATAATGTAGTTAATGCCTTGTGTTTTATAACATTCATTTTCATGTAGATTATTCCTCATGATCCTTAAAAATCTATTGAAGAGGGGAAGGGAGGGAAGGGATCTCTAAAAAGTACCATATCAAGTACCATGTTTAGTACACAGCACTTATTTAAACCTCATGATTATCCCCATCTTCCAAATAAGGTAATGCAGTCACAGAGAAGCAAAAGCCTTGGCTATAGCCACATAACTGGAATGTAGAGGAAATTTAATTCAGTTCTTCAGCTTCTAAGTTATATGCTTTCTCCAGTGCTCCTTTCTACTTCTGCAGTTAGGCTGGCGATAGCTACCTTAAGCATCTTAATGTAGCACTTTCAGATCCAGGGTGGCATTTCAAGCCAACATGACTTTCTGTTCACTTGCCTTTCCCATCGTCCATGGTAACTGTTGTTGGCCACTGAGTCATTATAGACTAGTAGATCATATACACAAGCAGAATACCTCTGTAAGACGTGGGAGTGTCCTTCTAGTGACTTGTCCTAAGTCATCATGGGAGAAACGACAGCAGTAAGAATAACAAAAAATCGAATGCGAATCATCAGAACACAAGTACACCTCCCATCTCAAGACAGAAGGCAAAAACCCTTTAGAAAGTCTTTAGAAAGGCTAAAGAAAGCCTTGCCATAGACTTCTTTCCACCAAATGTCTAATTTCAGGTCAAGACAGTTAGACAAAGAACAGTCACAAAGAGCCATTGATACAGGTCTGGGGGGTGGAGAAGACCCCAGAATAGAGGTCTCTAGTGGGCTGTCATGAGGTTCTACTAGAATTTTGGATGAAGGGTGGGGTCACCCAAGACTTGCTTGATATCGATTTCTATATCATGCCAAAAAAGAAGAATGTGGAAGGTTAGCTATTGCAATGAAGATAAAGAAAAATTACATTTTAGAATGGTGCACTCTATCTAATTGGATAGGATTTAATCAGGGTCTCAGTGAAGTCTTTCATTTGGCCTGTTAGATCCGAAGTCACACACATGGAGTGAAGGAGAGGGAAATCTAGTTTAATACTGGTGAGAAAGATGTGATGCCTTAATTAACTCTCAGTCATCAGGAATTCATGGTGTAGCAGGGATGCTAAGGAGGAAAACACACTTGGGTGCCATCAACAGAGTAAGGTCCAGAGCAAGGCACAGGATATAAAGTTTGAGAGTTAGAACCTATCTAGTCTTTCCTTTCACAGCTAAAGAAACAGACACTCAGAGAGGCTGAATAATTTGTTTAAAGATACACAATGAGTTCAAGCCAAGGCCTGGGGCTGCTAAGCCCTGGGTAATGCAAGTGATGATCTCATAATACATGCTGGCCATACTCCACAGCAGCAGTATACTCTAATAGCACCATAATTTCAGAAAAGTAATAGGAAAAGGAGATATACCCAATGGAAGGTACCTGGGATAAGGGACTTCAAAAGTTGAACTACTGTTATGGTTTGTGTCTAGATGTCCCCCCAAAGCCTCATGTGGTAAGAGATAGCTGGATCTAGAGTGTGTGGTTACTAAATTAATCCATTGATCGGTTTGGCATGATTCTGCTGGGATCAAGGATGTGAAACTAAAATTA